>JALDNG010002318.1:0-74186 GCA_024349245.1 Neodontobutis hainanensis | reverse complement strand
AATCATTGGAATTTATAAAAATTAAAATTCAACGGAATCTTCTCAATCGATATAATCATAAAAATATCTCAAAATATGTCTGGAATTTTAGATAACGAACAACTTATTCTCAACTCCCATATATAAAAGATATCATTGAATTTTTATATACATTTACAATTCATATTGTGTCAAACCTGTAAAGAACATATGAAATTGAAAATATTGTCTTACTTTCTAGATTAGATATTAATCACACTTAATCATTAAAATGATCAAAATACTACTGATGATATCAAAAACAATGACGTGCAGTTTGAAATTTAATGAGATTTAATCGACTGCTAACAAATTTAGTCTGAGTGTTACATTGGTGATGAGGTGTTAAACGGGTGTTTTCTAACCAATGTGAAATAAAATAAACCTGTGATATAAGTGCCTCATTAATTGACGTACAAAAATTGTGCCCGCTTTAAAAGTTAGAGTATGGTAATAAGATTTATTTTTAGCATTCCTGTACTTTACCTGATACAATTTGTAAAGATAAAGATTCGTGGGATTTTTATAATTTAAAAAAGTTCAACACTCTAATTAAAAAATGTTTGGCTCATAGGTTTTCATCCCATTTACTCAGAAATATTTCATCATTTAAAATACCACATTCTATATTGTTAGTATTTTTTAAATTTATGAAATTAAAAATTATCTTTGGTCAGTACATAATATTCATATATCGACCTTGCGTTTTGAAAATTTAATTTAAAAAAACTTTTAATGTAGTGTTTTTAGTCATGAAAAAAAATTGAAAAAAATAAGTTTGAGTCACTAAAAAATGTAAAATTACGATTTTAAGTTTCTGCCACGAAATGGTTTTAAAATTTTAAAAATATAAAGAAATGTTTATATTTAACCATGGGAGACATAATATGGAAGAAAAACCTCTTTGAAGAACCAAAAGGGAAGATTATTGAAGCATAGAAACTTTTATTGTTTAAATTAATTTTATATTCAATGTAATTGTATAAAAATATGAAAAGGAAAATCTAGACAAAACGAATAATTAATTTATTGAAAAAATTCACCTATTATTCATTAAATTATTACTTGATCAATTGCTTATTTGTTTACCAAAATAAGCATTTTTATGTCATGATTTTGACAATTTGATTTTTTTTAATTTCTCTGAATTAAGTGACCTTTAAAGAAAGTATTGATGAGTCTATTTTTTAAACTAATCTAACAAAACTTATGCTCATGTATTTTCAATTAAAAAGAGGTTATAACCTAAATTTTTCCCACAATTTTTGGTTAGCACAAGATTTTATTTCTAAATGAGTTAAATTTCAATTCATTCTTAAAATTAGATAAAAATTCTGAAGTTTAACCGAATGAATATCATAAATAAACTTAAATGTAAGGTTCAAAAAGTTTCTAATCCACTATTTAAATAAAAAAAATTTCGTTCTCGAAGACGTTATGTTGTTGAAATAAAATACAAGTAAGCATCAACTTATTTTGTGATTTCAACCCTCTGAAAGAAAGAAAAATATAAATGAACGTCTTTATCATCCAAAAAAGGATGAAAAATCCTTCTTGTCAAATTTAAAATAATCAAAATACGTTTTTAATTTTTAATGTAAAAGAGAAAATATTATCATTATATTTAAAGTGTATCTGATAAATTCAATGACAAAGAGAATTTATTTATATTTAATTATGTATCATGTAAATTCACGAGATACAGTCAGTGCGCATGAAATAAAATAAACAATAAAATTCATTCATAAATATTTTCGCAAAATGTATAAATTCTTTCATTTGTCACCTTTAATATATATTCTGTACGTGGGAGAAAAAATTGATAAACTTAGAAAGTTTTAAATTAAGATAAATTCATTTTCCCACTTTTCGTGCAGAACTTATGAATTTACACATATTCGGTTGGAAAGTTAAACTACGCTAAACGAGTTTATCAAACGATGTTATGTAAAACTTATAAATTGGATAAATAAAACAATCTAAAAATTCATAAGTTACTTTTAGATCAAAATACTTTCACCCAAATTACCTTTCAGATTATCCTTAAATAAAAATCAAAAGATTTTTAAAATTTTAAATTTACCTAAATCTTTTCTATTGTTGTTGTTAATTTGAATATTTTTTTACATATTTAATTTATATGTGAATTTTTAACTTATTTTATAAAGCTCATAAGAAATATTTGTTATTTAAAATCAGCACAACCATTCATAATATTTTACCAGCGAAATCATTGATATAAATAACCATTTCAGATATATACTACATGTGTGGTAATTTTTGGAGATACATCTTACGTGCCACCCTCGAAAGTTTATGGTTAGTCTATATGAAAAAATTTTGTTTTTAAACTGTCTATATTTCTGTGGCTGCGTAAAATATCGATTCCTTAACAAAATAAAGAAGGAATTTTTATTCAGCTCGAATAAATTTTATCATCGGAAAACCTACAATTGATGTAACTGTATGCTTTTCTAGTATTTTTACTTTCAAAAAATTCCAACTTAACATTTGAAACACACAAATTTATATTTTAAGGTAAAACAAACTCGTAGTTGCATTAAATATCGTGAATAAAATAAAAATATTGTCTCTTATGTTGTTATTTGTAAAGATATTTTTTCATTGTTTGGCTTTTCAAGCTCACATATTTGTTCGAACTACTAAATTCAATAAATTGAATCACAGATTTACATTTCAAAATTAAATATGATTAAAATTATGAAAATTTTTCAACTTCTATATAAAACTATGTTATAAGGTTATCAGTTTTCAATAATCTTGTTCCAATCATTTTAATCCTTCAAATACGCAGAATAAAATTACTATCAAAACTTTTTTGTTCATAATAACAAAATAATTTTAAAAACGTAATTTGGAATCGAAATCTTTTATAAATTGTATTTTTTGTTGAGCACATATGGTGTAGACCTACCAGGTTATCTTACATCTCATAAAGCCTCGCTTACTATGTGCCGCCGTTGAGTTATTTATGCCTTTTAAAGCAACCTTGTCCAATTTTAGAGACTTATAGAAGAGTTTTTTTAGTCAAATAAACTAAAAATCATACCTTCTTTGAGGCTCATAGAAGGAAAAATACCTCTGTTGCATGGTTTTGAATGGTATTAACGGTATCTCTCTGCTTCTCGTTAAGAATTGGTTTCAGTACTTACAGTGATCCTTCACAATTATTCAGATATTTTAATTCACATTGATAGCCTCTTAAGCACTTACCCGTCTCCACAGTGAAGGAACAATTGAATTTTACGAATAGATATTTTTTACCAAAGTATTTAAATATGAATAGACTTGTAAGAGATCGAGTTCTAAATTTTTGATTCCTCAAATCGATCAAAATTTTTGTTTTCGATTTATGACAACAAAATCAATTTTTGTATAAAGTATTGATAAATATAGTTTTCAATATGTGGAAGAAGCATGTTTGATTTATTTCTTGGCCCGTGTTAGTAAAATAATATGCATGATGTTTGAAATTTTTTTATTCCCTTAATTCTTTAAAAATAGGAAATCAGGAAGCTAATGAATCAATATCAAGATTACCTTTTTACATTGAATGATAAATGATGTTGAGACATTTTTTGATAACTTGCATAAAAATCTTGCAATTGAGTTCACCTTCACTTCCATAGATGTAATGTACTAGATATAAATTTTAAGCAATACAAATGTTATCATTGCCATATTTTTCTAAATTTATCATGTTTCTGTTTTATAAAACTGTATTACCTCGTTCGATTAAAACTATTATTAACATCAAATTTATAACTTATATCAGAAAGAATTTTTTACGATTTGAAATTTTTAACTATGATATCTCGCATGTTTACTTATTCTTATTAAGCTTATCATTCATAAAAATCATAGATATATGATGTTAATGTGCTAAATTCTTATGCTTCAAAACATGTGTCTTAACATGTGACAAAAGTTTAATCAAATAAATTTCAAAACATAAACACTTGTCAAAAGAACAGGTCTATATCATTAATTATGATTTAAATTACAATTAAAAAGTCAAAACTCTTTTTGAGAATCCTTTTCAATCCACTTTAGCATGATATTTACAGAATAAAAAGGGTTGATCAATGAAACATGTTCTTAAACATTTATTTAAAAGAAATTGAAATCGAATGTCATAAAAGAACAAACTCACATTTTATAATTGAAATTATCATAGAGCGACTGTTCACAGGAATATCATATTCAAAATATTGAAAAAACTTAGTGTGAATTAAAAGAATTTATTTACTACATAAACTATATTAGATGAATAACATACTTACTCTTATTTTCAACAAATAAAAATTGATACATACAGTCTTCAGACTTCTTTTGAATTATTGGTCATTAATTGAAAAATATAAATTAAATAGGAATATTTATTGTTAAATACTCTGCTACGTGTTTTCTCAAATGAATTAAGAGTTCTATGCTTTTAGGAGCTCATACAAATTTAGAGACAACTTGATCACTTAAATATATTTTTATTATAAAGTTTTTCCATCTTGTTTTCTGAGTGAAGCATTTTAACGCATCGAGATTATCAAACTAAAGACCTGTAAGTGTTAGAAAAAAGCTTCTTGTTCAAAATAATTTTCATAAAATTTCGTTGATACGAATGCGTATGAGAATATAAATAGATAAAATTTAATTGCTTTCTTTGAATCATTAAGGAAGATTAAAATTGATATAAATATCCATAAAGTATTGTAAATCTAAAGTAAAATTTCAGTTGTTAATGATAAGAATATATCAACTTCCTCATATTATTGTTTGGTACGATGATCCTAAAGTATTAGTTTATTAGCAGATTTCACTGAATAAAAATCAAATAGAGTTTTGTGGGTTAAAAATGAAATGAGAATTGTGTAAAATTAACTGAGAACCCAACCAAAACTAGGTTAAAACCATTTTTTCGAAGTATATTTTCATGAAAAGATAATTTTTATGTTTTATTTTCAAAACAGAATAGACAAATTAAATTATTAATTTATTTATGGAAAAATTTAGTTCAAGTTAATTTTAATTTCTTTTGATTACTTTATGGTTATTTTATCGAATACATCACTGTTTTATGCCTGGACCTCAAAGATATTGAATGGATGTGATACGATATTCGAAATTTTATTATGTTTTATTATGTTTAGAAACAATAATTTTTTCATCAAGGAATAAAATTTAAAAATGATCGGTTTTAATCAAATTTTAGATTTTTTTGTCATCATCGATAACAAGAAAAAAAAATTGAGTTTTTCCATTGGTAGCATTCGATATTGAGATATCACGCTCTTAGCGAATGGAAAACATGGAAAATATAAGTCTCGAAAAAAACGAAAATACCTTTTAAACTTATTTTAAATAGGAATATTTCCGTCTTGCTCTTCTACCTTCTCATTCAGAAAAACTGAAAATATTAACACAGAGATAATAAAATTCGGGCATTTTTACATAAATTAAAAGTATGGCGAGAAAAAGCTTTTATGTTGGAAGAAAAAACTCATTTTTCGATGGAAAAGAATGTAGGAAATTTCTTCGTGCTTGAATAAAAAGAAGATTTTTTATATTTATGTCAAACGTTCAAAAATGTTTTAAATGCATTTTTGTTTTGAAAAAATCAAACGTAAAAACACCATTCATTTCGATGCTTAAATGATTAATCTCCTCATTTACAGCATATTTTGAATTACATTTGAGTTTCTTTTTGAACATCTACAATGTTAGATAATATTTTAGTGAAAATATTCAATTAAACAAATTGAAGGGTTTCTGATTGGGTGATATTTTAACAAGGCGTTAGAGTTATACAGTTACTGACACCAGAATATATCAATAATTTTCTTAAGTTATCTAAATACATAAAGTTTTTATGTGGAACTTGGCGGAAGAGAAGTTATAGGCAAAAAAATCGTTCATAAGGCATCAAAATATGTTTTACTTATACTTGGACTTCAGAATAAAATAATATGTAAGATGGCACGGTGAAGTTATTTCATATTTATTAGATTTAATCTCACTTGAGTCAATATGTTAAATGAAATACACTTAGAAATCCGATCATACGCGAATGCTCCAGTTTCTTGTGTGAGTAAATTTCACTTGTATTTAATAATTTCAATTTAAAAATCACAGAAGAAAATCATGCTTTTAAATATAATTTAATATATTTACATTTATAATTTTTTTATTTATCAAGTAAATACATAATTCGAACATTATATTTTCTATGTGGATCTGTATTAAGAATATCGTTATTTGATCACAAAAAATACACGTTTTTTTTGCAGAGCTAGTTAAATATATTTAACCAACCATATCAACCATCGGATGATAGTTGGGATGTAATGGTATGTTAAATTTTTTTTCATAATTTTATAACTCTTATGAAGAAATGAAAAAGGGATATTAACAAATATAAAATATAAAACGTAAAATACTATGATGCTTAAATACAAGATTTGCTAAGCTATAGAAATTATTATTTAATTTAGTTGGCTTAGCAATAAAAAACTGCGTATAACTTTACTTTTTTTGATTATCTAATGTAATTAGTCAAAGTAATTCTCTGTTCTCTAATGTGCTGATTGCTTAACAGTATCCATTTTAATCCTTTTGTAGAAAAACATTTTCAACTGGTGGTATCGTTACGAAAGTTAAAATTTTTGATATGATTATGTTATTTGAATTTATCAGTTTTAAGCTTGTGTTGTCAAGGAGAAGATTATATCATTGCAAGTCCAATAATAATTAGGTATTCTATCTCGTTAAACAGTTATATAAAAAGCCTGCGCATTATAATAAAATAATTTTAATTACACTAACGTAATTTTTTATTTTTTTGAGTTGTAATATATTTTACTTTTTTTAACATTTAGAATGATATAATTAAGTTTATTGACTTTTGAACGAGAGATAAAACCGTATAATATCAACTCTTTTGGAGTTAAAAAGCTTAAAACGAAAATGTCCTTAAAAACCATTTTATAATAGTCTCGTTTATTTTCGTAATCACGTAAGGTTATCTTAAGTATAATGTGGATAGTTAAACCTGTAAATCTTACATGTAAAATTTTAGGAAGATACGGCGAAAATAGCAACAACTTTTTTGTCAGTTTTCTTATTTGTTTATGTCGTTCTAATCTTGATTTGTATTTTCGTTTTCTGTGTGATTATATTCTTAATTTTTGGATGTATCAAAAATTCAAGTCAAAAGTATATTTACTATAACTATTTTAGGTCCATTCATGACACTTCTGTTGTCTTTACACAAGATCCTTCGAATAGTTATATGGATATCGATCAAGGCATAACACCTTCTTCTCAGGTAGATCTTCTCATAATCGGTAGAACCAGCCGATAAACTACGCACTTAAAAGCTCCCACTCTTCGGTATATCCAGATGTATATCACTCTGGTTCAGAAGAAAGTTAAATTATATGTCTCACTTAGTTTATAACATTAAATCTGATCCATAATGAGGATTTTATTAAAATTATAGTATATTTTACAAATTATTTCCTCACAATGTCGATTAGTTTTACTTTTTCATTTATGCAGCTTGTTTGATATTTTTTGATCATCCGGGCGATGATTTTGCGAAAGAGTTTCATTTTAGTTTTACTTATTATGAAAATGATTCAAATCTTACCTATATATCATTAGCATTTTCAATTTTATTCTACGTGTGTTTTTTGGTGAAGTTAAGGTATTTTTGATTTTTTCAGGAATTGTCATTGGATGACATTCTATCATAAACAATATATACCTAATTATACCGTTTAGATAGTTACCGTAATGACAGCAGTTCTAACTATATAGTGTCTCTTTTAATAGAAATTATTCCTTATTGAGAGCGCATTTTTTGCAATTTAACTTATGAGCACTCAAATTTTAACAAATTTATTATTAAGCTATTTTAATATTCTTTTTCGGCCTTAAATCCAACTAAAGAATTAAAAACTTGTCAAAATCCTTTTTTTCCTTGTTTACATAAGTTAACAGATTAAAGTATAAGTTAGAATGTTGATAGCTTTTTATTGAAGAATAGTGTCCTGTTTTGATTACATACTTCATTATTTTATTTTTATAAATGAGGTTATAAATTAGTGACTCAAAATTATTTCACAATGAAGCGGTAAACACTAATTTTTCGATTTTAAGATAGACTTTTACTGAGCTTTGTTTATCTTAAAAACAGCATTTTCATAGAAATTAAATTGCATAAGAAATCGAGAATTGTTTGAAAATGGAATTCAAAGATGTCGAGAAATTTGAATATTCTAGCAATTTGATACAAAAATTAATCATTTTGGTCAAACAAAAACTTCTTTATTCTTAAATAGAGCAGATATTTCGAACTATATTCCCTCATTACATTTAAAAAAATCCTTTATGCTCAGCATTTAATCGAGTTCGATTTATGCCTTATAAGGTTACGACTGAATTTCGCATATAATATTAGATTCTTTTTTGATGGAAACATGAATATTTTATATTGATGAATACTTTAGTTAATTGAAAAAAACTGTTGCGCGTGCCTGTTGTTGAAATCCTAATGATATATTCCTTATGAGTTATTTAGTGATGTCTGAAAGGTATAAACTGATCGAATCGTGCTATATATTTTGATTATAAATCCTTAATTATTTTGACAGAATAAATTATAACATTCGCGTGAAAAACAGTACCCAATTGACATTAATAATTTCAATTTTTGTGAATAAGCTTTTCTTTAATCAAGATAAGTTCAATAATTGCCCTCCTTAAGGTAAATGAACAAACGATCAGGAAGGATTTATAAAACAGTAATGAACACATAAGGGAACCGAGCCGAGTCTTTTTTGTAAGTTCAAAAGATTATCTACATTCTAACGAAAGAATTTTGACGATTATTTTGTGATTCCAACATAAATAGTAAAAATTTATATTTTTCTTAATTGTTTGATTCGAGTAACACTACAGATTAAATATTAAGAAAAGGTGTCGCTTATGATTCTTTTACGAAATATAACCTTCGAAATTACTTTATGCATGAGTAATACACAACTAGGATCTGTAAAAACTTAAGCCTATATCTCACTCGAATGAAATGATTTTTTTTTCATTTTTATGTCCAATTTTGTTTATTAGCCATTATGATGTCGTTAATTAATGGAATAAAAAATAATTATATCAATCTTAATTAATCAGATTTTTCCATGTTCTTACATTTCCAACTTTTATGAAGTGTATAAGGATTTCAAAGTTATTTTTTGTGGATTAAATAATTATTTTCTAAATATGCTGAATGAGCATATTTTCTCTTTGCCCTAGTATTGACAGTGAATCTCAAATGTTAACCCAACTTTAACTAACTTACATGGTTCCTAGCATCTAGAGACAAGTTGATATTTTTATTTTGGTTTTTATCATCACATAGTCTTTATTTATTCACATAGTTATAATTATTAATCATCTGTTTCCCCATGCTCAATATGAATTATTAAATAATTTATAAATTTATTTTTTGATAATTATTTTTAACTTTCACTTAATGGTTAAACACGATTGTATAAATATTCTGAACCCTCTCACACACAGTGACAATATTTAGTTGATATTTAGAGTCGCTGTAAAATTTCGTTAATTTTTGAGAAATCCATCTTGAGGTAACCATTTTTCTTTCATGTGTGAATTTCACTTGGTTTGATTTATAATTTTTTTGCTGACCAAAGATGAGGTAAAACTTTCATCGCTTCTTTTGGAGAGTTTTCTAACGTCTACTACCCTTTAAAATTTCTTTTTAGCGATTATAATATTCGGCACTCTTAAGAAATTTTAACATCAATAATCAGGTAGGGTTTGAACATCAATTAAAAGCTGCATCAGCCTGTTCAATATCGAAAGTTTGAACCTCGTGATTTACACATTGAGACAATAGATTGAGTTTTAATTTTTTATTATTCCAAATATCAACAATTCTAAATCGATTTTATATGACCTAAAGTTATAGTTTCTAAATTGATGGCGGGAAATGTATGAATTATCTTGTAAACTCGAACATTTTTAGCCCATATTATATTTTCCCAAAAATTTTACTTCTTCGAGTAATAAAAATGATTTTATCAATTATCAAACGGTTAAATTAACATATTCTAATGTATTATGGCGCCGAACAAGCTAATAGACAAAAAACGTTTGTAATTTGAAAATAGACATTGAGACATTCAGAGAATCGATAAGTTTAACCTGTATTTTGTAAATTTTCCAATATTTTTTATTTCCTGAAATTGTGTATAATAATCATTTCGTGTGAACATAGCTCCCAAGAATATTTGTATGGAACAGTTTCAAACAAGATATGGCTGTTCATGAAGAATAAATCTCGATATAGTTTGTCATAGTTCTTGCAAAAAGAACTCTAAATTTAAAACAAAAGAAAGTTTAGGCATATTTTTGACATAAAAAATTCTTTAACACTTATTAAATCATAGATTTTGTGTAGGTTAAGGTAAGAATTTGAATCTTATCATAAGAATATAATTTATAATTTTTTCTCCTTTATAAAAATAAGAATTTAATATTCAATAAAATTTATGATATGATGGTTTGACTTAAATTTATTTTCATATGATCACGAAATGTTCAAGATTTTTTTGAATTTTTTTGCAAATCTACCTTTCTATTCTGTTTCGTTTTCAAAACTTCAGAAAAATTAAAAAATAGAACTGATTTTTGAACATAAGATTTATTCTTATTTTATTTTACAATTTCAACAAAACGAGTTTAGTTCTTTCATAAAATTATTCGTTTAAATGTTTCGATTTTCACTTAATATCAGATTCACAGAAGGATGAACCATGAATTCATTTGGTAATTCATATGAACTTGATTTAAAAATGCTAAAAAGTTTTATGTTTTTTCTTAAACATTAAATGGTATATAATGATTCCATATTAAGGTCGATAACATCAGAAACAAAATATAATTGTGTTTTTTTATCTAGATATATTATTAATTTCATAATCTCACCGTTCTTAAGTCAGAAAATGAATTCTTCACAGAATAAAACAAACTTAAATTAAACGTCAATTTTAGGCATATTTATAATTGGATACCTATTTCTTGAAAACTACCTTTATTTAACCTATTTTTAGAATAAACTTTGGAATCTTTTAATTTAGTGTTTTTAAATATGGTGTATCAGATTAGCTACAAATTGTATGATATTTGGATTCCAATGGACGCCTTTATGTCATTATTTATTGTAAATATTTAACCTTCTGGTGGAAAATGTCAGATTTTGCATCAATTTATAAAATTTTAAGTTTTTAAGACATATTAAACGTAAATTTATTTTATTTTAAAATTTGACTTGATCTTTTTTGGACATAGTAACATCACCATTTTAAGCAAATTTAAGTCTGCAATGATAATTTCAAAAATAGATTTTGTTAAATTTTCAAAAAGTTGAATAGACACAAAAAACTGAGTGAAGAATTCAAATGAATTGTTTAGATCCAAAAGGGATATTAAACTGTTTTATATATCCATATTTTAAATGAAACATTTAATGAGGGTATATTTATTTATAAAAAGAGTCAAGAATTATATCACAGCTTCATAAATTTTTACTGTGTTAAATTTTTCAAAAGTTAATTGATTTTCCTGTATTTATGCAAGAAACATACCATCTATTCTTGGTGCAAAGAATTGTAAAAACATTTTTAACTCAATTTATCATAAATTTCATTCAAAAACTTTGCCAAATCAATTTCTGACAATCTATTTTAATGTTCTCTCTTTTCAAAATAATTTTTTGAAGGGTTGAAACCCTTTCAAAAAGTAGTTTTAAAATGTTTTGAACAGTATCACCAACTCTTATAGATTTAAATTTGACGAAAATTTAAAGATAACTGTTTTAATGTTTTAAATTAGTTCATTTTATCATCTGAAAGACATCGTATGCAGCTGAACCGTTTTCTCAGTTAGCGTGAATTTTTCTTTCTTAAATCAAATCCTGGCATGCATTTATCTGCAAAAGCTTCAATAAATAAAATAAATGTCAGAAATTAAAATTGAAAAATAACAATTTCCTAGATATAGCATGTATTGATGAAATAGATCAAATTAAATTAATTTAGGTTATCGTGGATTTTCTCTGGATTTATGGAAATTAATTAAGGTTTTTCGATCAATTTAAGAATTTCGCAAAAAAACTTAATAAATTTATAAATAAATTAAATTTTTAAAAAGATTCAATGACATAAAAACTTATTAAGTCATCGTGTAAATCGACTTCATAAATATACAAGTGAAAATTAATTTATCAACTAGAACTCTAAACATTTTTAAATTCAATAAATAACATAAATGTTGAATTTCTTTTCAAACACTTATTATTTTGTGTGCGAAAATAACCACTCGTGTGGCAGATATCGAAATTGATTGTTCAATTATTAACATAAAATACATCAAGATCGTATCCATCATCGTTAATTCTTAATCAATAAAAATGGAAGACGTGTTGAGTGAAATTGAAGACAGCATAGAATCAATGTCAGGAGCGAAATCGATGAAGACAAGAAATGAATTTAATCTAAACCATGTAGAAGAAAAACATTGTCTTGTGGAGCCCGGTGAAGCACTATCTGATTTAAGAATTACAATATCTCAAACGAATAAAAGGAAAAGAAAAGTGGCAAAGATACAAGAAGGTCATCCACTATGTTTTAGCTTTGACGTTTGGTAAGAACTACCAGACTATCAACAGTATAATTCAAAAATATTTAAAAACTGGAGAAATATTTCAAATAGAGCGTATTGGAGACGGGTTCTCGAAATTAATTGAGAAAAAAACAGTTACACGCTCATTTAGATCAAGAATGTACTTTTACCTTGGCAGAATTTTCAAATTTTGTCATGAAAAATATTGGTTTAAATTATTCTTAAGTAAAATTGATAGATCGTTGGCCACTTTCTTAATACTGTGAAAAACATAAAATAGGTACCTTACGGTAAGAATATGGACACAACAAAAGAGACTTGAGCATCATATGATTTTGTTTTTCGGATACATAAATTCAAAATGATGATCCTAACTTCGTTATCTCTTTTAAGTTGGGTTCAAGGTGGCCAGTGGACATGCAAGGGCAGAAGTAAAAGTAGAAAATCAGCTTTTGTGACTGTTCAAGCCTATAGAAGTCGATATATTTTTGTAGTGGCAGCTGTGAACCGCTATGTGGCGTTATATCACAAAATTTAAGAGCTATCTGTAAATGGTAAAGATTTCAAAATAGATCTTTAAAACTTGATAGCTGTTTTGTAACCCAAAAGGAATCCTTTCTCCCATTTTTATCGTTGACAGTGATCGAATTCACAACAAAAAGGATTTGTAGTGAACCTGGAAATAACTTGAAATATTTAAAAGTAGCTCCCGCCTATTCCCCGTTTTGAATCCGAATGGAAAAGTTTTCTCTGTTTGGATAGATATGGATGTTAGTGGTCGTGCAACTAACGAAACTAAATTGCAGGAACTAACTTTTGGAAAATTTTGAGCAATAAATTCTGACATCTCGATTCTTTTTATCGGAGAATGCTGAGGCTTTTGTAAAATGTACCAATCGATGAGAGATACAGGAATAAATTTATTAAATTCAATTTATTTAGTTTTAGCAATCTTAGTTTAACTTGCTCGATAAAATTTAAAAATATTAATTGCAAAGTTTATAATGTTTGTTTCAAAATTTATTCAGTTTATTGCAAAATAATTAAACTAATTTCAAAAATTTTTAAGTTTATCGAAAACCCCATATATATAAGATGACTGTGTTGTGAATTCTTTACCGTTGAATTTTATATCCAAAATGTTATATTAAATTCAAAAGTACATTAAGAGGATATATATAAGATATCTTAAAATCACTGAGAGAGTTATTGCCAATTTTTAAAATATGATACATCAATAAAAATGATCCTACTTTAAAATTTAATTTTGTCCAAATGAACCAATACTTCTTTAACAATCATCATCACATATTTTCTATTTCATTGTGATTAAAATCATCGCTCTTTATGGTAAGGAAAGTTTATTTGGATTTAGATCGCCTCTTGAGATCATGGATAAAACCATATGAAATTTATTTTCGATAAAAGATATCTGAACCATAATCTAAATCCTCTATGATTTTTCACTTCGAACCCTATAAAGTGCAGCCTATATGTTCAGGGTGAAATATTTAAAAATTTGTTCAAAAAAATTCAAAAAGCTAAATATCTCCATAAAAATTATGTTTCTTCGGTGTTTGATTTGAATTAAACCTGCATCTCTCACCATTCTTCTCAAACATTGTCATCGATCTTCCTTTCAGTTTTGTGAACTCAATATTAGATTTTAATGTTGTCTTGCTCACAACAGAAAGAACACAAAACATTTCTTTTGGTTGTTTTTTTCTTCAGATTGATAAATATGTGGAGCTAACAATTTTTTACAGTGTAATCACCAATATATTTGAATATATATTGAATCTCGTATCAGAAAAACCGAGCGCATAAATAAAGTCACGTGTGCTAAACTAATTTCTGAGGTGTGATCATGTTAACTTCTTCAAGTATACTTCGAAAACAAAAAATGCTAAATAACGCTTAAAGAGAACCAAAATATAAAATATCTTTGATAATTAAAATTTATTATTTTTATAACCATGCTTTTTTAATCTTCATGATTATAAGATGAATTCTTCAAAATTTTTCTGAAATGTCTTCCTTTTAAAAGACAATAATAATTGGCGAATATGATTTATTTTTAATTTATAAGAAATATTTTACACCTAATATAAAACCATTTTCAATGTAAATTCACATGAATTTAACATTAATAGTTTTATTATTGTCAAGCAGACTTAAGAAACAGATGTCTCCTATTTTTATTCATATAAATTTTATTAAGTTGGCATGATGTTGAGAAAATATGAATAAAGTTAAAAAAATATGGTTTGATATTTGAAATTTGTTTGCCTTACTAAAATATTAATATTTTAATAATAAAAGGTAAAAAATTATTTTTATTTTCTGAAACATGTGAGATATCAAATAGTATGAATATCATAGATGGCTTTTGAGAGATTCTCACAGCTGAGTTTGCTTATTCGTTGATAAAGAATATATGTAAGTCAATTAAATTTTTAGATGATGCAAATATTTCGAATAAAAATGAAAATTTACGTAAACAATTTAGACACAGCAAAAATTAAAAATCAATGATCTTCTAGAGCTTGATGATAGCCATATTTGATATTTTTGGATATTAACTTCTTTTCCCTTATATGTAGCTTCATCGTCATGCCGTAATCCATCATTTCATCTTAAATAATGCATTAAATAGATTTTTATGAGATTATTGAAAATATTATTTTAATTGTGCTTCATATTCAGCTTATCTGTGCTGAAAGGCGTGGTAATATCTAAACTGAATACAGCCAATGCCATAGCTGATAACGCAACACATTCTTTATTTTAATCATGAAAAATCTCAAATTGTATTTTTAACATATTTATTGTCGAATAAGGTGGTTTAATATCGTGTTGGTTTTTAAAATCTCCAATGTTCTATCATTGATCAAACTTTGATTAGACACATGATGATATGTTTCTTTGTTGTCTTTCATAACATAGATCTAATAATCTTTTCATATGATGTAAATTTAGATAGATCTTACACTATGTGTCTTTGAATTACTTATGCCATATGATAAGTAAACAGGTTTGTTTCACTTTTCTGAACATATTGGTTGAGATTTCACTAATCACAAGTCGACGATATTCGAACATACAATTTTTTGAGGATCGGAGTTACAACCATTTAATTTCTTTGGATCTTTAATTGCTTGAAAATGAGTTGTTTGTCTGACAAATTTATGTTGTCAACGAAATGTTTCTATCTTTACAGAATGTTAAGATTGATGAAAATGGAGAAACTACAATGTAGATAAAAGCAAAAATTATTTATTGATTTGTCAATCTTCATAAGAGAAAGAAAAAGATGGAGATAATTTGGTGTTCGGAAAGATGTTAATTTTTATCTTTAATCAAATTTCAGAAAAATAAACAACTCAAAGATGGGCTAAATTTTTCATAAATATGACAGATAATTAATTTAATGTCTCTAAACTTATAACGTGTGAACCATATTATTTATTAAATACAGGAAATGAAAGAAAAATTGAACGAAGTTTGTTATTTTATACTGCTGATAAACTTTCATAAGTTTTGAATTTATTAACCCAAGACTTGTCGTTTGCAGGAATATTTATTAATCTTTTCATTCGATACTCTAACAGCATTTAAAGCTTGTAATAAAAGATTAGATCAATGGTAAATTAGGCATTTTAACTTCAAAGTCAAACCAATAAAATAATGCAGAGATCCAGGTAAAGAATCAAAAATAATATTTGATTGTCCCCGTTCAATATAGTTTTATTATAATCTTTCATCTCAGTCCAAATATAAAAAGTATAAGAGAGGTATATTGTGAAAAAACACCAAACCATGCAGTCGTATCATAAGAAGAATCAGCTTCTCCTTGATGTAGAATTCTTGAAAACTAATTTTCATGCTTTGTGGTTGAATCATAGCTGTTGGCTTTTTATGTAAACTAAAGCTTATTTAATAAGAATACTTTTTTATGGATTAAAAATGCGATATTAATCACTTTTTACAGTAATTCTGATGTCAAAAATGAATAATTGGTTTTTGAGTTTACGTTAAGAAACCGGCTTATGACTCATCTCTAGTTGGTATTTTAACCTTATTTTACAGTCTAAAAGAGTTATAATTTGTAGTAAATGTTTAAGTACACCCACAATCAACAGAATTTATTCTCGTTTAATTAATTTAGAGTTTTTGTTCCGATAACTACCTGGGAGCATATCCCATGAACAAAATATTCATAGATTAGTCTTTAAGAAAATATATCAGGATAAAATGAATCGTGCTTTCATTAAAAAACAAAAAAGGAGAAAATCCAAAATCAAAAGATTTCTAACAAAAATTATATGCGACTGGAAAGCAAAATGATATATAAAAAGTGTGTCTGTAATTAAATAATTAAAAATGAAATTTTACATAATTATGAATACAGATGATTAATTTTGTTTGGGCTTCTGAAAGTTTCATGCCTATCATATGTTAAACAGTTAGTATTACTTGTGAACAAAGCATCAACGTAAAAATGAAAGTGCCAATGCGCTTATGGATCAAACCTAATATTGAGTTTTGTTTTGAAAACAGGAGGCTATTCAGGAAGTAAAACGGTGGTAAATCATCATTTTAAGAACATAAATCATGAAAATTTAAAGTGACCAAGTGAGATAGCCTTTTCAACAATTCTTTTCAGTGAAAACCTTTTTTTATAAACAAAATGTAACATTATTGAACGTATGAATCTTGTTAGACTGAAACATACGTAAAATTCAATTTTGATGATACATATTCAAAAATAATTTTTTTGTGATTACACGTATCACTATTTTTAAACATAATAACAAACCATCAGACAAGTGAATGGGAAAGTTCAAGACTAATATCTTAACAGTTTAAAAGAACATCCTTTATGTTTACACTTCCATTAATTTTCGGGTTAATATAACATTCCATTGGAAATTATTTTGGAGACAGTTGAATCGCATCAGAAATTACCTGTTGTTTTAAAAATTTAAATCATGAATTTCATAAAGATGTTTGACTGAAATGAATAATATTTCTTTTATTTTGAGGAATTTAAGCTTTGCAGTATGAAAATAAAAACATACTCGTCAAGTTTTCAAGAATTTATGATTCAAAGGTTATTTTTAAAGTTACCTTGAAAATGTTTTTACACCTCAAGGAAATACTGCCATCAAATTTACAGCAAAATATTGATATTTTTAATGATTTCAAGATATTGTGACATCATTACTAAGTTTTTTATCTCTCATTAGTTGCTTTTCGACGTTTTAAAGTAGACATGGAAAACAGAACAAAAATCATGAGTTTTTCGATTTTCTATAAAAAAAAATAGATTCAAATTCTACCAATCAGTTAATTATTCATCAAATTGTGGGTAAATATTTTTTCCAACAGTTAACCATTACAAGTATTTTCTGAGTTGATAAAATTTCGGAAATGTAAATTAAAAATTTTTGTTTTTATTGTAAAGTATTCTTTGGTATTACAAACCTCTAATGCAGTATTTTTAAACTTCGTTTTAATTTCACTCAAAATTTTGTCTCTATGATTATGAACTTATGATATATATCACATATACATCAAAAGATAATTTTTTGTTGTATTTTTTAAATTTCATCTTGAGTTGTAGGCGACTTTAAAATAATGGTGATAATATAAAATATTATTCATCCAAGATGTGTCTGAATTTTTAGATAAAATTTTTAACGTCAAAATCAAATCTTCACATCTTAACATAACTCTTTCCAGCGAGCGTCGCTTGCCTGAAAGTGCAATTCGAGTGATTTTTGATTATTTCGGGTTTTTAGATTCTTTCCAAAGAAGAAAGTATTCAGTTAACTTTTATCGAAACATATTTACTGTTCTTATCTCGTTATTTTTCTCATGCATGTTGAAAAATTTGTTAAAATTTATAAGTTACTTAATTTTGAAAGTTGACCATTTACTTGAATTAGAAATGTTTAAAAAAACATACATCGTTAAATATTTTCACAAGTGTCTTTGGATCATAATTAGCTACCTATGGACACATAAAAGCACCATTTGTAAACTTTATAGTATATATATTTTATTTAATTCATTTTGATATTTAATCTTAATACTTTAAAAACATTGAATGAAGATTTTAGAAAAATTAGAATGAATCGATTCAACAAATCTTAAACGATAACAATGATGTGAATTTATGTAAGTTGATATGATTAAATCACCGTAAAATATTGAAAATGAGCATATCTTATTAAATCATACTCTTTTGTGAAAAGATAATGAATATATTGTCGGTCGAATCTATCATAAGATTCGTATACCTAAGCATCCTTTACGTTTATTACTTCATGAATTTTTCAAACCAAGCTTAATAATCCCTGTTCTCAATTCCTACTTTCTACATCTTCAATTAAGATACAAAGAATCCATTTCGATTCGCGGTTAAAGCATATTCGTTAAATTTTATTGTTTTATGGGTTTTCCCAATAATTTTCTCTGAAGTATTTAAAAGAATTATTCTGTTCGCTAAATTCAACTCTTTATCTTTTAATACTTTAAAGTTGAAGGTTATAGGTAAAATATCGAATGTTGCTGAAATTTCACATTCATGAACTCTATTTTGAATGGGAAAAGATGTTAAGAATGACCATTATTCCTCATTTCTGAACAAAAACTACGGCATAAAGAGATTTTATTTGACTTTTTTAGATTTATGAAACGCTTATCAGTCAGATAAATATCCTCAGTGGGCTATCATTCTTTTCTTGTCTCTCATTTTTCCGGCCTGAAGTGTGTAAGAATTAAAAAGTCTTTAAAAACGTCAGCTTTTGATTAATACGTTCATCTGGTTATGAAAGCTAAATATTTGTCAAAATTTTGTACGTACTATATCCCTTCGTGTTAGAAATTTGAAGCGATAAATATATCTGTTAGAGTTGACTTAAAGTAATTTCTGTAAAATTTTACCGTACTCCGATCTCGCATCTCACTTAAATATGATGACTCATACATCGTTGCCCATCATAAACTTATGTCGGTATTTTCTCAGTAACTATCATCATTGAAAAAAAACAAATGAACAATCTCAAGTTATTTACCAAGTCATCCGTATTATCTTCTGGGAATTAAATAGGAAAATCTAAATCCTTAATTTGGATAGTAAACACTCATAATTAAGTTTTAGTCAGTACCTGAAGAAGTTTAAATGATCAAACGAATTAGAGAAAGAAAAATGATGTGAAACATGGAGGAAAAATATCAAAAATAATTGAAATCGACGAATAAGCTATGACGTTGAAAACAGATTAGACACTTGAAATATAATGTAGTCTAGCTCAGAATTTATAACGCTTCAGCCCCATTTCAGAACAAATTTCACAAGCTACTAGAATGGCTTTAAAGCTGTACTCCTATCGTGGTTGCGCTCTTATCAATTGAAAATCATTTCAGGAAAATATTAGCAATCTTACTTATTGTCTACAAATATCCTAACTGTAATTTTAAGCCTTCGAAACGCGATTTTGCAAAAAAATGAAGAGGAATTTCTTTGTTTCAACGAAATATAGATTTATTAAAACAAGATGAATTGATATATACAACTCATTTATGCTTTGTATCTATGTGGAACAAAAATGAATGTAAAAAATTTTATGAAATAATTTTGCTATGTACTCTTAATTCGTGAACTTAATGGTCCACCATTGTTTTCTAAATTTAAGGTGTTGATTTAAATGTTACCTAAACAGCACAAGGGGCGTGGATTATGAAGACATTTGAGAAAAGTATCACTTCCTATACGAGCATCTGAACTCAAAGAAAGTTTAAAAAATTAGTTAAGAACATCAAACTATTCTTATAGTTATTCTAAAATTCAAGAAGTACTGACATTTAACATTTTTGACCTTGAATACGAATAAAAACACCTTCAAATATTCAACGATAATAAAGACCTTCAAATTATAAAAATTTAAGTTTGGTTTTTGTAACTCAATTAATATAATTTTTTAACATGCGTACTCCGAGATAAAGTAATGTAACTACTGGTTCATTGTAGAGAAGATAATACTCTATGTTCCTTTGATCAAAATCACCACAGCTGTATCATCAGATTTATAAGTATGAAATCTTTGTAATTTATAAATCAATGTGCAAATAAAACAGTAAATTCAATAGGTGCACCAAATATTGTAGTGTCAAATATTGTAGTGTCAAATATTCGTATTATGGATGAAAGTAAGGTTCTTCATCGATGAATTACACACTATATTTTTATAATTTACCACATCATAAGAAAAATGTTCTTTTAAACCTATAAAATGTATCACATTTATCTTTGAGTTTACAAAAATTTCAAAATTTATAGGGAATAAATACTCTGAAAACATTCAAAATGTGGAGCAGAATCAGAACGATATAAGCCTGTTCTATTCAAAAATAAGAATTAATATCATATGCTTTTGATCAAAGTTAGTATTTAGGGCAGTTTGAAACATTCTTCACATATGTTATTCTTCTGAACCTCTTCCACGATCAGATACAAAATTATCTTCTTTCTTATGTTAAAAAATTAGGCTTAAGTGGTTCAGACTTGTAAATAGCAGTAAAACTAGCTCGTTAAGGAATTGTTTCAATCGTTGTTTCAAGATTCGGATTTCGTGATTTATTTCACGTTGAATATTACAAATACCTCGAATCAAAGCTGATATTTCAACTTTATTTGTACTTACAAGGGATAAATGACCCAATACGACACCTACTTTCTTAGGTGGGAAAAACGAAAAAAATTCTTAAGCTTGTTTTTAAAAATTAAAATCTAAATAGACGTATGTTTCGATTAAGTCTTTCCATCATTTCTGTTTTATTGGCCTTAAGCTACTAAATTATCATTGACTTATTAATGCACTTAGAAACTAATCCACCGCCATAAGACTTTACTCTTGAGTGACTTACTCAATGAATTAACCTTGAACTATCATGTCTACAAACAAAGCCTAAATCAAAATTCAATGAGTAAAAAAAATTTTCATGCATAAATGAAACAAAAATTAAGACATGTATGAAGTTTTTTAAATTTGCCTTATGAAAATGGAAAATAGACGTGTTTCATAAATAATAAACTTTTTTGACTATTTTATCGCACGAAATACTCTAAAATGTAGGTTTTCCTTAAGATCTCAACATGCATATTCTTTATCTCCTCGACTCAAAAGTAACCCCTAAAAATAATTTCATGAATCTGGATGCGTAAGACGACTTTAAAACAGTAAGAATTCGAAGTCATTTCACGTTTATCTGACTAAAGTTTAAAAAAACCTTTGGAAAAAATTCTTTTTCATTCTAGAATATGGCGAAAATTGACTTTTCTCAACCGATCCGAAAGTATTGTAATCTATAGATTTACACTCACCCAGGGAGAATGGCTCAACTATAAATTATTTTTTTATTGATATTATTTATTCTAATAACGTTAATCTTTGTGAAGCTTGAGAATTTTAAAAAATTTGTATTTTTTGTATTTTGCAAAAATTTAGATCCTTTTAATTTTATATGCATGATGAGAGTTATATTAGAGACCCAATTACCAATATATAGAATAAACTTGAAATTTATATCATCTAAATGATCTTATAACATTCAAAAATAATTTTTATGTTGAGGAAACACCTTCACCAGTTTTCAACGTGTTTTTGACCTCTTTGCTCAATAAAGCGCAAATAACATAGTCAAGATTTTTAACAGATAGATGAATTTAAAGGGCACTTCAAAAAGCATTTGAGCTATTAAAGTAGTTTTCTTATTTTTTCGTTTTGAGGGCATATCTGTGCAATTTTTATCGTCAGCGTAACACTCGAAATTTATAGCATTACATTTTATAATAATGAAAACTTTTATTTTCACGAATTAAATCAGTAAAATTCGTCAGTAATTGTTTGGATAATTTTATAAGTTCATCTGCCTCGTTAAATATCATATACTTCATATTTTTGGTGTCTGGAAGGCTATAAACAGACATCAGGAGGAACTGATAAATTCAGATAATCAAAATGAAATTTATCTTTTTTGAGCATATCAAGATTATTGTAGCACCATTCAAGAATTTTAGAATCGTTAATTATTCCTGAATTATCACAAGGTTTAATTGTGATATTTTAACTTCAGTTTCGACTAATCTTAGGAGTTGAAGACTTGGTCGAAATATCGATTGTTTTCGTATATGTTTAAAAACACGGGCTCCCAATGAGCTAATAGGTAAATTTCTGTTTTTACCCACCTCTCTAGTGACGTATAGACAAATATTTTTTATCATTTAAGATTTCATTTGTTTCTAAAATTATATCGAATATCTATCTAATCATTTTATTGATCGCTTTTAAAATAAAACTGGAATCATGTTTCAGGTTGACCGTTCAAAATACGACCAACGCTAGGTTCCTCTCCAATATAATTGAATTTCGATCGGTTTAATCACGAGTAACTTCGTATAAGTCAACAATTTATGTAAAATGAAAGTAAAATATTGTCAATTCTAATTCATGTAAAGTTTTTAACCTAAGATTAACTAAAAACGCTTTTGAAATTTGAATTAACTTGTGAACCCAAACCCAACAAAATGTCATTATGAGTTTTTGTATCCAAATTTTTTCGAACTAGTAAATCAAAAATTTCGTGATCGTATTTTATGAGTGTGACGTAATTTAAAATGTTTGTAAAATATAATATAAAATAAAATGAAAGACAGATATTGATTAATTTAAGCAAAATTTAGGATGTCTCAAACAGACTCATATCGTTTCATAGTATAGAAATATCAGATATAAGAACTATTTTAGATATTTTTTTAAAAAGAGCCCGCTAGTTTTAGTTAAAATTCATGATATGTTACATTCATAATAATTTTATGAAATATTTTTTACAAAAGAAACAAAAATGAATCACAGAATTTCAATAATTTTTAAATGTGCGAATTTGGAGAGATTTTTAACGATTTAGCCGACAAAAAGCAAACCCGGTCAAGGTGAGTTTGTTAATACAGCGAGGAATGAGTTGTACATTGACTGTGGGCTAGCCCCTCTACCTAATACTCAAATTGTCTGGACTGGGGAACCTTCCGACATCACAATTTTCCACTGTAAGAAGTCAAGTAATCAGAATTTCGCAAAAATGCACAAAATGACTCAAGTTTAAAAATTTTCACCATTTTTAACTCATTCTGATCTTTCAGGATGGTTTGACCGGTATATCAGATTGATTTTTTTCAAACGGCGGCTTAATTTGGATTTTAGAGAAAAGTTACACAGGTTAGCAATCTTTGACTTTTCAGTGGTTGATTACTGTGATATACACAGGCCGCTAATAGATTAGAGCATTCATAATGCATAAACTATTTGAAAAATCTGATTATTTTTGTTTTTTATAGAATGAAGGTATTAAAAACGAATTTTTTCTGAATTTATGAATCTTTTGGACGAAATAAAAGTATATGAAAGAACAAAATCTTTTTTTTGCTTCAAACAGGATAAAAGATATTTTATATCATCAAAATACATATTTAGGCGAGTCGTCACTAACTAATAAACCACCTGAGAATTGCGGCTTTTCAACTACTTAGTCGAACTAATTGTAAAGTTACTCCCCATCTCTCCGAATGATTTTATGTCTGACGGTATCAACAAAATAACCAATGTGAAAACTGAATGCTTAGAAAAATTATATTATTAATCTTTTCATATGGTATACTATATTCCATATTTTAGTAATTTTTTACGGTATAACAACATTAAAAATACGCGTTAACGAAAAAAATTATTCCTAAGCTCAAAATAACTTGGTACTCTATTCCGTGAGATAATCAAGCAAGATAAATGCGCAGTAGTCTAAAATAGCTCTAATCACCTTAATTAGAATATTTTTTTAGTTTTCTTCACAAACAATTTGATGTTACATTTCACCATTTTTCCGCAAAAAATATGAATTTTATAATTTTTTTATGAGATAAGATTTATTAACGTGAAATGCATTTTCTGTTGTATTTAAGAGTATTGATAAAGAGGGCATGAACGTTTTTGCTGTGATAAACATTTGTTGGCGAAAATCTCATTAAGGGGTATTTTCGACAAGTTTTCGTCTAGTTTCGTTATCGCAAAACGTTAATTGCTGTCTTTAATTGAAAAAATGAATCATGTAAATTTTTTTTGACCGTTTCAGGACGATGCAGGGAAGTTTGTTGGAAAAGTATTTTCGGCGTTCTTCATATTCATTGGTTTTATAATTCTAGTTGGCATTGGAATAGCTGGAGTGTTCATATACCTTATTTATTTATGTCTCCGAGATTTTTGTCGAGGGTAAATCAAATGATGATTGTATTAGACCCCGTCGAAATACCGATCCTCCTGTTGTTTGTATCCAGAACCCTCCGAATTCGTACGTCTATGTTCATCACGGTGCCCAACCTTGTTCTCATGTAAATTCTCCTGTAATCACTAGGATTTGCCAACAGTCTACACACCCAGAGACCATCCTTTAATAGTTCCATCCGGTGACCCTCCTGAATATCAAAAAGTTTTACTTTGTCTTATTAAGATTACAGCTTTAAGCAATAATCAATATGGAGGAGCTTCTTCATAAAAAATTGTAAAAATGTATATTTTAATATACACACAATTTTTGCATTATTTGAGCAATTAGACTTTTGTACCTGCATAAATTAGAATTTTGTTATGCAAGACTTTTTTATGTTAAATTTATCCTACCATATTTCTTAAATGGAACAAAAACGTACTCTGTCTATCAAAACTGTTTTAGCCTGGTTTTCGAAAATTATTTTTTGACGGAGTTAAGCTATTTAGGTGCTTTTTTAAATGCGTTTTATGATTGTCCATTTTTAACGATGTATACCGAAATCTTTCATTCTGATGAATTTGACTCAGTCTTTTTTAGTTTAGCGATATATATTAAAGTTAACATTTGTAACAGGAAATATGTTTTCACAGTATAAATAATTTGGGTTTAAATTTGGGTACTGCTGACCAGTTTTTATATTCTAAATGTACTTATGATCAAAACTTTTTTTCTTTTTTTCCACGTCACCAAGCATATTTACTAGTCTTTGGGTGGGCAACGCTAGTATCACTCATAGCACTAAAAGTTTCCCATCAGAGTATAATTTTTATTGTTAAATTCTTTTTCAACTTTAACTGATTTGATAAAACTTAGTCTTCTAGCTTAACCAGAGCTAAGAACGAGGTACTTAAGTTTCAAAAAATGATGCGTGTCATGAGCGGAATATTAAATAGTTTCAGATGCCTTCTTTTTCGCAGTCTCCGTCCCCGTGCGCTTATTTTCGGCTCAATAAAAATAACTTAAATAAATATTGCATCAGACGGAATTTAATATTGATAAAATTAGGTCGGTCAACGATTTATGTGAAAACCGAACTATGCGTGAAACTTTAATAGCCGCATGATCGTTGTCAAGAGTAAACTTCTCGTGTTAAAGTTGCCAAACTCGGAAAATTATCCCATCCTTTCTCGCCTTTATCAATTTGATAAAAATTTGAAAAATTTGCCGATATGATTTTGTCACCCTTGAGATTTTTATTTT
Source organism: Neodontobutis hainanensis (assembly GCA_024349245.1). NCBI lineage: Eukaryota > Metazoa > Chordata > Actinopteri > Gobiiformes > Odontobutidae > Neodontobutis > Neodontobutis hainanensis. Next base: position 47,861 of record JALDNG010002318.1, on the reverse strand, counting down.
TCCGTGTTGCAAGTAATAAATAATACTTCGCGTATATAGAACAATGTAAAATAAATGCCAACAATTGCGCGTGTACATTTTGTAGTTTTATTAGTTTTATAATCTATCGGTGATGTAGAAAGCGCAATTAAATAAAACCACGCTTTCCGGTTTTTATATCTTATTTTGATGAAAAATAAAAAAAATTATTAATTTTATTGAATAAATAATAGTCAATGCAAATATATGATAAAATTGTACACAAACTGTTATCAATAGTAATTTGTTGCAATTAATGAAAAACTATGCCTTCTTGAGGAGGGTGGTATTAAAACAAACCTTATAGCAGTGAGTTCAAAGAATTTTAAATTCCAGTGTGATATTTCAAACTCCGTACTCACTTTATGTTTTGGGTTATTTTTGGAGAAATAATGAGGTTTTACCCATCTTTGTCAAAAACACTTAAAAAGTTTGAAATATTGTTTCCATCTGATTGTGAAAAATGAATTTTACTGCTTTTAAATTGGTGATAACACGAAAAACAATGGTGAATCTCTCATTCGGATATCTTCATTATCGATGAGATATAGCCGCTCGCCATGTACGAAGCGTAATTTCTCCTATTTCGAACATCACGGATTAAAAGATTAAAAAAAATTAGAAGAAATCAAATTATGATTGTGTCAGTTTATACTTAGAAAAAATGAAACTTATCATTATGGTTTTTTTTATATTTAAACTTATTCATCTTTATAAAAACATTCATGAACGTTATTTATTTAATTTTAAAAGGAGAAAAAAAGGATAGTTTTATCATTGATAATATCCATTTTACACCTGATACGGACATAAAATAAGAATGTATCCTAAATAAAATTTGATAATAAACAACCTCATTAAATCCCCTCTCATAGTGAATCAATTTTGGGTTGTGTTAATTTTTTTATTATTTAGGAATAATAAACTTAAATACTTATTTGAATTGAATGAAAAGTTGTAAAAATTAGTTTTTTGGCATGCGCGCCATTGTTGCCAATTAGAATACCTATAAACCCACATCTTAATCTTTTCATAAGGGTGTTTCATGAAAATAACAGTAACTTTAAAAAATTTATAATTGTGGTTTTTTAAAATTCGTTATTTTGTGAGATCGATAGTGGAAATTGTTTATGCATTGTGTGGGAAGAAATTTTACAGATAATTAAAACTAGAGCACAGTTTCCCCAATTTATTATTATCAAGAGAGAGATTGTGCATTGGACCACGTATTTAATCTGCGTTAAAAAAGTTGAAGACAAATTATAAAAATTAGAAATTCAAAAGTTTAAATAAGTGTTAGGTGTTAAAAAAGGAAACTAAATTAAACAGTTCTATTCAACAAACTACGCGAATACTCGTGTAACTTTATTATTTGTATCAATTGGTGGGAACGATAACCAGGTTCGATATAATTTAGAATTGCACGATTTATTTCGAATGAGAGAGCAGCGAGCCACTTTTTCTTCAGTAAATAACCGTGTTGAGTAGCCAGCGGATTAGGAGAAACCATCATTATCGTGAAAGGTTTCAAAAGAGATAAATTGTCTGGGCTTTTTGCAACAATAGGAGCGATTGTATTTTGACAGTAATCAATTGCACCTTGTGCGTCCTGGTTGAGAATAAATGACCCCAAACGAATCAAATGAAGCTTCATGAATAAGTCCGGGTGTCGCAATAAAATCTCTGGATATGTAGAATTTAGCGTTTGAATCACATTTTCAGAGTTTCGCTGAAAAAGATCATCTACTAACTTGGACCTGTACTCCAGGGACCCGTACCCAGGTGTTTTCGAAAGGTTGTCCAAAATAACAGAGGGGAAAGGTTCTTCAGACACAAATTTATCGACTGCTCGTTTTAACCCGAATTCTATCAAAAAATATAGAATCTCAAAAGAAGGGTTTATCTGCGACACAAACTGGGACAATTTGAGTTGGTATGCATTTATCACCGAAAGGCTGTCTACATACAATTCTAAATTAAGATATATAAAAACTTTCATATTCGTGCGCAGGTAGCATTTATAGATTTTTGTGAGTTTGCGCGTACATTATCGGAAAAAATCGAATTGAGGATTATACAAATTAGTATGTTTTTCAACGACTGGGAGCAGCGTTCTGAAATCGACCGATTTAGAAAAGCACTTGCGGCGATGACGTCCTATATGAATGATTACGGTAAAATAATTAAATTAAAACAAGAGGAGTATATCAATTTTAAAATGGCATTGATCCATGAAAAGCTTGTGTGCGTCGAGCAGACAATCGAATATTTCGAAGCAATTAGTACACAGTCTTACCTAAATTTAGCCAAATACAGCCAACAACCGCAGTGAAAACATCCTATAATTATAAAATAAAATATTGAATAATTTTTCGAGTATTTTAAGACCATTACCAAAAATTAAATTTATCAGTCTCGCCAAGATAGTTGTTTCCGATTCAAATTTATTTAACATAATTTTTAAATAACTTTAGTATTGATAATTTTTCGTAAACATCACTTGAGTCATCGTATTGCCGTATTGGTTACTTAAAAACTGATATTAAGGTAAAGGTCAATTATAATATAAATACGGGGGGTTTCGCATAATTTCGGGATAATTAAGATCAAATTCAATGTATCTAAAGATTACCAAATTAATTGAAATAAGTAATGTCTCCTGCATGCTCATTATTTAAATTCTTTACTCCCCATTATTTTATTATGCCGTTAAGTGAAAAATTTATTTTTATAGTATTTTAATTTAATTTGTAAATAATATCGTTTGATTATAAAATTATCTGTCAATTTTTGATAAATAATTTACATTATTCATGAATTATTTCAATTTCCGAACAAATAATCTTTCTGAAAATGTAAAGAAGAAACGATTTTGGTTTTAAACAGTTAAGAACTTTAAATTCCATTTGAATAAATTCTATTTTTGGAAGTTATGATTTATTTTGTTCTTACTGTCAACAATTTCAAACCTGTTGTCAACGTTAAATTACATCTTTATATTTAGTAATTTTAAAATGGGTTTTTTTAATTTTTTAACGCCACAAGTCGGGTTATAATCATAATTGTGAATATTTTTAATTTTATCCTCAGTTTATTAAATTTCAAATAAACATTAGTTGTATAAATTTAAAAGGATGATTTTCGCCCTATTTCCTTTTTAAAAACGTTATTTTTACTCGCCTGTGTAACGAGGGAATTTCCATCGCATTCAAAAATAGTTTACCGACTTCTTTATAAATCACATTAAATCATAACTATAATTCAGTATATGAAATTCATTTATTTGTATTCCTATCTCGAGATTTTTTAGTTATTTTTAAAGTTTTACGTTTAGACTATTATTTGTAGAGTTCAGCCATCGCTACATCAGCTATGCTTTAATCTCAAATATAAATTTTAATTAATCTTTTATTTGGTTGAAGACAAAGAAGCTCGTTGAAGCACTTCGTGGCCATTCGTATTTAAATGTCGGAAAAAATTTATTTGTCCTAACATTTTCAACATTCATGTTTTTAAATTTGTTCCATTCGTTTATTTTTCAATGAATTTTTAATATCGTATTATATTTACGAAATCTCCATTCCCTGTTTATTTTAATCTTCGTATTTTCTGTTGATAGTTATGAGCTCTCAAATTTAAGCTTTAAGGATTTTTTAACTTGAATTATAGCATGAAACTTGATCCGAACATTTTACTGTCACTGGAATGTTTATTCAAAATGATTTTCGTTCATTAAGGGTTTTTATCGGTTTCATTTTAGAAAATAAAACTGTTTTCATACATTTTGTGATTAAATCTGTTTTGGTCAAACTTTGATTTATTTACTTTATAAAAATGCGAAATTTTTTAGTTTTGGATATTGTTGAAAGAAGATTAAACGAAAGGCGTATTTTATTTTTTCACTATTTTAACTTCGGGATTTTTATGAATCAAAAAGCGTCATCTTTACTCGCAAAACGTTAAATTTATTATCTGCCGCATTCAAGAGATTCACTGTTTGGAAAACGAGTGAATAAAAATTAATTGTCTCACATTAAGTTCTCTCAAACATCAACCAATTTAAATTTACTCAAAACTGTTTTTCAAACCTAAAACTCAAAGCCTTTGTTTTATCAATGACACCTTTTATTCATTAAAAATCACTAAAATTCCCAATCAAGGTAATATAGAATAATCCCATTTCAAATATTTCCTCTTGTGTGCTTTGAATGTTATCTATTGTTGATTCAAAAGGGGATATGAGACAAAATTAAGTTCTTTTTCAGAATATTAACAATTAAAATAATTTAAAATTAAAATCATTTTCAATTTTTATATTTTTTGATATTTTACGATGAATAACTGGAAGAGAATTTCAAGAAAAATCCTTGACAGTTTTAGAAATCACATTTATGAAAAAAGATAATTTCACGAATTTGAACTTTCTTGTACATTATCAAAAAAATATGAATTATTTATCGACAGAATAAAATAATTTATTCCATAATCATAGTTTTTTTGGAAGAGATATCGATTTAACGTATAACTTTTTCACAAAATTTATCGTGGTATTTAGATTCACGAAACGTTTTTATGAGTTTAAGTTACTTTATATTCTATCATTTAAAAATCATGATTTCAATTTCTTTTATATTTTCCAATCATAATATTATTTTCGTGTTTACTAATTGACATGTGAAATTATAATTCATATTATTGAAATAAGACGTAAAAACGCACTTCCTGAGTGCATATTTGAAAAAATTATCAAAATTTTCATATAATTTGCATTTTCATCATCGACAGAAATATTTATGAAACTTTTAAAACAGGCATACGTGATAGTGATTCTATAACTTTAGATTTATTCCTTCTAGTTCATTATTTCTCAATCGTAATATCTTAGAACTTCGTTTTAAAATTAAAGTCATAAATTTATACTATAAGTGGCTTTATCAGTAGTTTCTGAAAAATATACCAACGCTTTTGAAAAATTTAAACAATAGATTTACGATTGAGAACAATAGAAGTATTATTTTACATCTGCGCAGTAACCGCCAATTAGTGTTGTGTGTTTCAGCCATCGTAGATAATTTATATTTTAGATAAGATTAAATTATCTTCGTCTTGAGTACACATAGATCCATTGTGCTTAAATAGTTTAGGAACTTATAAATTTGTTTGTGTTAACTTTTCAAGTTAACTTTGATCGTTTCGGCTTTTCATTTGAGCTACGAATTCTCCCCATAATTGATTTTAAAATATGCTGCTTTTTTAATTTCAATTTTTTCCTTCGTGTCTGAATTTGAATTAAAATCATGAAAAATATAAAATCCGTGATATTTTATCAAATATAATTGTGTATACGTGTTGAAGCATATTATTTAATCAACTCAGATGAACTAAAATGTAGAGTAAACAGCCTTATTTGGGAATTATTCATATTCTTTAAGGTTAATTCCTTTATGTGTCGGTTTGTTTTGCATGAAAAAATACATGAAATCTCGTGCTCATTTTTAAGATTCAGAAAACCATTTTATTTAAATGCTTTCTTAAATTTTCTATTTTTGAACATTTTCAAACAATTATCTTAAGTTGTATTCTGCCTAAAGGTAGTTTAATGTTCAAGTCACTACGTTTTTACGTTTTTCAATGATGTTGAGATATTAGACTTGGTTGAAAAAACTCTTTTAAAATGAATTACTAGTAAAAATAAACAATTTTTAACATAGTTATGATGGAAAATTGCATCCACTTATTTAAATATTGTCCACTACATTATATATCCAACACAAATGAGAACTCTTTTTTGTGTTATGATTTCATAGCTTATCACAATACATTTAACGCTGATCGATAACCTGCATTAATTGTCGATAGATAAGTTTAAGGTTACATCATATTTTATTGAAAACAAAGTGACTCTTTTTGAAGAAGACAGTTATTAAATTATGAAATTTTATAATTTTTCAATTTAATTTGAATAAGGATATATTTCTTTAGAATTTAACCGTCCCTTGAATTTCATAGTTTTTAACGATATTCAAAAATTACGTTAAAATGGGATAAACGTTAAGAGGTTAAATGTCTTAAAGATTTTACACAAAATATAAAGTTAACAATGCGAGAAACGATGTGGGGTTTTCCGTATTGGAAGTGAACTTAAATAATTAATATTTTGAAGAAATATTGAACATGTATAAAATGAACACCCAGATAATTTGTGTTCAGAAAGTGATTTTAGAAGTATAGAATGATTTTATATTTTATTTGTTGTACAATTTAACAAAATTAAACGCTCCAGTGAAATCATTTTTTTCGACATTGCAATTTCACGTTAATTCATTGAGAAAACCTGGTATGATTTTAATGCACATTCCATGCATTTTTTTAATTTGCAATTTTGATTCTCACCAAGTTGATTCAATTGTTTGGATGCTCACGGAAGTATTGGGACCAACAAACTTCATACTATGGTTCACATTATCATTTAGATATCACACATTTTTGATTTGACAGTATGAGCGCCATTCATCACTGTATATTATGGTTCCAGGTCGACAGATTTATTAAATAATTGGAAGTAATTTAGCACTCTAAGGTTTGGCACAATTTTTAGATTGATCTTTGCATGGTTGAAAGATGTATTCGCAAAACCATAAACCCAAATATTATTTTGAGTTACTCTCTCTCGATGGTTTTGTGTTTATTTCTTCGTAAATTTTCGGTAATTTTAGAGACAACACCAATTCCACCTAATTTTAATGGATTTTCATTTAAATATTCACGACAGCATTTTCTTAAATTGGAAAAATTCTTATCAAAATTTGTCTATCACATGCTATTTCCTCAGTGATATCCTATCGTAGATGATCGTGAAACCACTTGTAAAAAATATTGATCATTTTAGACAAGGGAAGATGACTAATTTAAAAAAAAGACTCTGTTTGTACGGAAATATGATTTAAGCTGTTACATTTTTCATTCATTTTCCATATGATATTTCGCCTTTTGAGTGAGAATTTTTAACAGTTTTCATTCAATAATAACATTCTCTAAATGGCTTTTGAGAATTTCGGATCCCATTACGAAAACAAAATTTGTTCGTATCCTATGTTTGGTTTACATTCAATCATGGGAATATTTCTGCTTCATAATAAATAAATTCCATGAGATTTCATCTCATTCTACATTAAAGATTTCAGACCATGTATAATAAAGACCCCAGGGGGTTTTTAAACATACTTCATAATTTTTCCTTGAAATTAAATAAATAGAATAGTTGTGTATTTACACATCTTTTTGGCTGGTGTTAAAAGTTTTTATATTGGAAAATAATGAATGGTTTCACCTGAATTTAGCTGATTTATGATCATCCTTGATGTCAGTTTTTTTTCCAATTTATAAGAGTTAAATTTTAACTTTTACAAATATGTTGTTGTTTTAGAACATACTATTAAGTGGAGAATTTCTTTAGTTCCGCCGCTAGAAACTAAAAGAATGAATTTGTGGTTAATAATTATTTCGCCTATTTACGATTTAAAAATTAGTCCTTAGCCAAGATGGTATATAAAATATGAAGATTTTTGATTATTATGCGAGAAGGAAATATTTCAATGTCAAATATTATTGCGCGTGCGGATTTTTGCGGATTAATTAAATCTATTTAATTCGCTTCCAGTTTATACCTTTTTACAAAAATCGAATTTAATTTTTCTTAATGTAAAATTTCAACATTTTAATGTCATGTTATCAGTTGAATGCTTATTTTTCAGTGAAGCTATTCGCCCAATATTACAGGAATATAGGACTATAAATTTTAAAAATCGAAACGTTAATCACTCTAGGGAATGTCTAGCACGTTTTATGCTTTCACGTGAACTCTACATCCTAAATTAATGTATCAAGCTTCTTTTCCAAATATTCAACTTCGTGTAAAATTAGTAAAAAGGAAAAGTTTCCTCTTAAAATGTTTTTGATATTTTTTAACTTTGTAAACAATGTCGTCGTATAAATTGACATATCCCGCTAACCGTCTTTTTTTAAAGTTTAATTTTCCAAAAAGTATATTTGTTCTGTGCAGTTAAAAATATTATACAAATTATCGTGAAATTTCTTATTTGTATATTTCGAACAAATTTTATAAATGACACTTTCTTTAGAATATATATTCGATCAAAAATAGCGTATTTGTGTACAAAACTTAATTATAACTCGTTTTAACTTTTAACATAAACTTGTAATTGCAATCAGTCGAAAACGTTTCAAAAATTATTGTTTGATTTTGAAACAAACAAAATGACAAAATTTTTCATAGGCACGATAAATATTGTTTTTATAATTCAAAAATATATTCACTTCCTCGCTTTGAAATTTTCAATCACTTATAAGTTTTGCTGTTGATCAGAAATATGAACTAACACCTATATATTCAAATCGAATATTATCGTATAATTTTTAGTAACTTAAAACAGGACGCAGATTTTTTATTTCCCTCAAAAAAATATTTAAGCTTCAAACTGAAAGGTATACATACGTTAATTCAATATTTCACGAACTTCAGCTTTCATAGAGTTAGGGTTAATATTTATTCAGAAAACCTGTCGAAACTACCAACAGTAAATGTAACTTAAATTTAAGAGCTCTAAAAATCTGTTAAAATATTGAAATTAAAAAAATAATTTTTAATTGTAATGTTATACCTAACAATATGTTTTTGGCGAGACGTGAAAATCGCGCCAATTATAAACGTCTGTGATTACATAATAAATACCAAATAAAATACTTCGAATAATATTTAGCTCAGAAATGTCGTAGTGAATGAATAAGATAGTTTTCCATTTGAATGTCAAAATATTTGAAAAATTGCGCAGGTGTAATTCGTTGTCTACGCCGCTTTTCTTTACATTCAACGGCCTTTTTGATTGTTATTTCGTTAAAATGGGCTTTGCTCTTATAGCGAAATTTATTTTACATTAGCCCATTGTGTACCATTGTTTTCTGTTCTATTTCTAACTCCCTAATGGATCCCCTGGTTTTTACTTTCTTTCTTAGCATGGGCTTGGGAAAATATGTATCAATTTCTCATTTTTAGTGTCATGTCGCTTTCCAACCTGTCTTATTGCACATTCTTGTTCTATCTATCAAGATTAGGCAATAGATAACATCACCGTGTTAATATCCTGGTAAAGTTTTAATTTTTCCCTTATTACCTGACAATATTCATTGTCTATTTAGCAGTGTATTATATTATTCGAAACTATTGCAATATTTCGTAATCAAATTGAAGTTTTATATCTTAATTATAAAAAGAAATAACAGAATTCTCATACTAAAGTGAGTGTTCGTTTGACATTTCTGAAGATATTTTTTCTTATACGTTACCTGTCATCTATCATTGTTAATTTAAGAATATTCGATTCTCTAATTTATCTGTGAGATTATATCTCGATAAAAAACTAGTCATTGGAACATTACTTTGCATTAAATTGATTCTTTAAAAGCTTTCAAATTTCGTTGATTTGAAAACTCGAAAGATTAAATTTTTTTTGTTTTGGTATGAGATGTATTTTTAATTAAACACGAGAAAAGTTAAAAATATACTTAAATCTAAATTCTCGGAAGATTTCGGGTTTACATGTACGCTATAAATTTCTAACATATGATTAAATTGTTGGGAATTTTAATTTTGACAGATAATACAATTAAGCTTGTTTCTTTCACCAGAAATTTAATAGAACTGAGAAGTATTTTTCTTTTAATCACGAGTCGTGAAATAAATTCAAATAAAGATAATTAAGGCTCTAAGTTGTATTTTATAGTTTTGAAAATCACTCAAGGAGTAAATATATATCTTATTCCTGGTTCAAATATTAATATTTCTGAGGCAGGTTTTGAAACAATTTGATAAACATTAAGTTTCACTGATCATACGAGTAAACAATGTCTGCTATTTATAAACATAATTCAGTTAAAATAGATATTAGAAAGCCAATACGTTTAAACAAAATAATCACGATAATAATTAATAATAAAGTTAATTTATCAAAATTAACCTGAATTTTTCATTAACGTGTAAAACTTTTGGAAAATTATATATTATGAAATCATTGGCGTCAAACAAGCCATAATCTTAATCATTTAGAAAAAATTATAAATTCGAAAGACAATCAAAAAATTTTAAGAATACGTCATTTTGACGTTAAAAAAACCATGAAATACTGTATTCTGAGTTAAAAATAAAGAATCCCTACAGAAGATAAGATAATTTCGTATTTTACCGAAAAATTGAAATTTATACTTTCAAAATCGAGTGTGCTAAAATTAAATTAGATATTCTTGAATTTATTTTGTTACAACGGATCACTTTATTCAATTCTAACCATTATAAAGCGACTAATTCCGAACTTTTAAATACAATTTGTAAAATAATTTCAAGAAAAAATTGTTAACTGAAATTTACGCTTTCTTAATAATTCTGATTCAAAATTTGACAAGGATGTTTTTTAAAGATTCTAATTAAAGTCAACAAATTGGATCGTTCATAGTGTTGATGTTTCTATAGAGTATATTGCGAGTTTTTATGAAACAAATAAAAATTCTGAAATTTATTAAAAATAATTGTTTTTATTGCGCAGATGCTTAATATATATATATATTACTCCTATATCAAGGGTTCCTTCACTTATGCTGTCCAAATTTGAGTAGTGCAGAGTAAGATTTATCCGGCATGTGATATTTAGGTTTTCAATAGATTTTATTTTTAACTTTTTTTATAATTATAAATTTTATATTTTCTCATATTTAATTTATATTAAAAATTTCTGCTTGATTAATGTTCCTGATTTATAAATATGGCTGTTAAAACGAGGGGGAGGGTACGCTACGAACAATTGGACTTATTTTGTATAATAACAGATAAAATGACGATTTGAAAAAACCTTCTGAAGTTATATTCTCATTTGACGAGTTGCTTGTCAGCTGTAATTTCCAGTTATAAATACCGGTCATGCGCTTTAACATGTAAAAATTTTCTTTACCGAACACATCTCATTTTTGGAACGAGATAGATATCTATGGACAAGGCGTCACAAATTATTAAAACCATTACTTATATTGTAATCCCATGGCCTGCTGGTATATCGTTTTCGTAGATATGTTATAAAATACTTATTAGCTCATGGATTGAGGAAAATTATACAAATGTCAGTTAAAGTTTTTCGTTTAAGTGATTTCGCGTAAGCCCAAACAAAAACTAAAAGAGGAGAAAATTTTTTACATTTTATTTGAGGGAACAATGATTTTTAACAGCCCAATGATTATAAAATTGACAAAACGCAGATTTTTTTGAGAAATTCATACAAACAGATTGAAAAGGATATTATCAAGAAACATTCCTAAATGCGGGATTTTTTACATATAAACGATAAAAATGATATATTCTTAATAAACAGTGACTTTTGGAGTTTTTTTGATTCCAATAACAAAATCAGTTAAATCAAGAAGTAAATTTCCTCAATGTCTACAGATGAATTGGTATTATTTTAAACAACAGGTTTAAGAGCATATAATTACAAAATATAAGTTTATTCGAAAAAAATGTAGAGTTTGATGACGAATATGTCATGAAAAAAAATTATCAAAGTCTACGAAAGTAAGAATGTAGGTGGAAAATCGAACAATCCATGGCCGAAACAGGAATTAGGAGAAAAGTATGAAAAAAAACTAGTCTTGCTGGCGTCCAATAACCTGCGAAAAAACGAACTTTTGATATCGTCATTCAAGTATAAATGTATGCTAGTCCAGCCCATAGCAGATGTGAAGTTGAGACATTTAAAAGTATCAAGGAACAAGACGAATTACTATAAATGGGCCATAAATTATCATTTACATCCGGAATTTGTCGGAAGCGTAGATGGAAAAAAGTATGAAACAGTTCTTTTCATTTTTTATAATAGTCCATAAAATCCTTTAAAAATCCCGAGAATGCAAAATCTCAACCGCTACTATTCAAATAAATTACATTCATTTCTGGAACGCAATCATGTATCTATTATAAGTAAATACGAAGAACGCCGAGTTCATATTTGAACTACAATGGAAAAAGCAGATTCTCATTTCTTATGATTTTAATATTATTCGTGAAATATTGTATGGTTGGTGGAAATTACTAACTGATTCCATTTATAGATGTGGCCTTAATTATATATAAATTATTTTGTGTTGCAAATGCCGATTCTTTCCCTAACCACATACAAGCCATCGATTCTTAAAAGAATTTATCCACGTTTAAAACGAGTTGTCGATTTTTGAGGAATTTATAAAAATAAATTAAAAACAAAATGGCATCCGCATGCGTTACGATCATCTTTATGAACAACACCGATTCTAGAAAAAAGTTTATCGGTGAAACAAATGAGAATAAACATAGAGCAAAACGATTAACTTTGTATGGGCTTATTCAAAATATTATGAACCAGATGCTCTTAAAAACAAACACACCAACAAAAGGTGGATTTAATTAATTCGAAAGAAGAATGGAACCAATAAGTCGACACATAAACAGAGTATTTCTACGGTTTGATAAATTTCTAACCGATTTAGGTAATAACGCGAAAACGATTATTAAAAGCAAGGAATAGAAAATTTCGAATTTTTGGTATAACAAAATTAAAAATATATTGGAAGTGCAGTATTTAGTTACTTACCTTTAAAAGCTAAACACGTAAATTCGAAAGATGATATTTCTGGGTAGGATTTTGGTGAACTAAGAGGCGTGTAGATAATGAACCAAATATGATATTCACAAAATTTGCTTCAAATAAGAATATAAAATTACATTTCATGTTTGTTTTCACCTTGTAGTTCTAACTTCGAATCTATCATCAAACCTTACCTTCCTGCATCGTTTCCATAAATTTATGATCCAAACATATCAATAATTTTTTGTGAGGAAAATATAACATATTCGTCCCTTATGCAAAAACAAGAAGTTATTAGTGTTCATGAGGTCCTTAGGATTGCAATCGTGCATATATATGTAATTATCTTTCCAGAGAGACTATTTTGACTCTCTTTTTTGGTTAAATGAGACGTGAAACAATAAAAGAAAACAGAGGCTCGAAAAAAAGGAAAAACAGTGTTTGATACTTCATGGTGAGGACTATATTTATTCGGTGGAAAAGTAACTTTTTGATTCTGGTGGAAATATTTAAAATTAAGAGGCAGAAATACAAATAATATTGCTAATTTTGGAGAAAATTGCGATAATATTGTGGAAGATGGATTAAAATTTTTATGGCATATTTTGAGCAAGGGGTGAGTGTGAGTCAAAATACACAATATTTTCGTCCCTAGTGAAATGAAGCCTACACAGTAAAAGATATAAAGCTTTTTATTACAAAAAATTAATAGTTTTTATTCATAATCTTCAATGAAAAACAAATCTAAAACAGGCCAGATCTTTCTGAGAAAGAGATAATCCTATAAAATTTCAAATAAAAATTGATAAGTCAACATTATATCGAGGAACTACACTTAATTTTAAAATGATATTAAGTTGGGTTACGCTTCGGAAGGAAATTGTAAAAATGGCGTTTTTCTAAAGTTCGTAAATTTGAGACTGCGTAGGATATTTTTTATATATAAAAGATTTGAACGTTTTTAATTACATCTGAAAAAACTATGAGACGAAAAGTCGGTTCACGTATTTAAATCTACAATTTTTACGATAATTTGTATCTATGTTACCTAATTTCCATCTAAAAAATAAATAAGTTGAATTTTATATACTTTTGAAAAATATGTTGTAACTTGTCAGATTTCGGGTCCATATTAAGGAACAATACTAAATCTACGTTAGTCTACGACAATCTCCGATTACTCTAATCGCTACACTCCTCCCCCTCCGAAAACCAGTTTTCCACGGCATCTCCAAATCTTGTGGGTTTATTGACAATTCGTCCTGAGCGAGTTCTCACCGATACATCTTTGTTTTTATTAAACGGAATATCAATGAGTTGCGTTTTAGGTCTTGTTTCATGGCGTACCATTTGATCTATGTGAACGCTTTCATCATTTGATGCCTTGTAAGATCTTGTCAGGGCTAGTTTGCATCGATTTTTATGGATCCATGTATCCGGCCCTGGGCTCTTTAGTTTAAGTAAAGGCTCTTTAACCTCACTTATTATGAATGGGCCTTTCCATTTTGGAGAGAATTTTTTTGATACGTAATTTGTTGCCATTTTAGGGTAGCAAACGTAAACACTGTCCCCCACTTTAAACGGTATGTCGGCACATGTCTTATCATAAGAATGCTTTTGACGTTCTTTGGCTTTAAACGCACGTATATCCATCTCTCTTAACTTTTTTATAAGACAACGCCTGTTGATGTTGCTGCTTACCTCGTCCCTAAGTCCAAATATAAGGTCAATTGGGAGTGTTGGGATGCGATTGAACATCAATTCGAACGGAGATATTTTAGTCGAATCGTTTAAACTTGAGTTGTAAGCGAAGCACAACGAAGGTAGGACGTATGGCCAGTTGTCATCTGATTTTATTGATTTAGATATCATGTTTAAAACTGTTTTATTTTGCCGTTCTGAGCCCATCACCTTGAGGATGATAGGGAGATGTTCTTAATTTTCTTATACCGAAGGCTTCACAGATTTCTTTCATTTGGTGTGCCTCGAAATTAGTCCCCTGATCTGTCAGTATAGAATCAGGAATTCCAAAAGTATACACATAGTGCTTCAGCAGTTTCCTTATGATTGTGCAACTTTCAGTATTTTTGATAGGTAGTGCACAGAGCCATCTCGAGAAATGATCTGTTATTGTCAGAATATATTTATACTCGTTGACACACGGAAGTGGTCCTATAATATCCATCTCTACAATTTGATTGATTGTGTGTGAAATTATTGGTTTTAGTTCAGCCTTAGTATACTTTGGTGGTTGATTAAAAGCATTACACTCTGAGCAACTCCGGCACCATTCAAATACGTCCTTCCTCATTCTTGGCCAGAAAAACCTCGTCTTTATGCGTTCCCAGCTCCTACCGAATCCCTGATGGCCCATTTTGTCATGAATAATGGATAAAATTGAATTTACTAATGATTTGGGAATCACCAATCGATCACCGATGAGCTTGTTTGTATCATGTCTTCGGTATAAAAGATTATTTTTCATGAAAAGTGATTCAGAAATTCGACCATAGATTTTTTGATTTTCTGATAACGTCTCTTTATTGTGAATTGGGTGTTTATTAACCAGAGAATTAAAAAATATGCTCATATCTGGATCCTCTCTTTGTAGGCGTACCATTTCTGCGTTTGTGATTTCTCGATATTCTGGACCATGATTGACAACAATGCAACATCTTGACAGGTAGTCAGCGTTCGCATGACTTTTCCCATCTCTGTAAACGAGTTCAAATTTAAATTGGGCTAAAAATTCAATCCATCTCGCAAGTTGTCCCTCCGGATCAGCAGTTTCCAATAAGCCTTTCAGGGGCTTATGATCTGATCTGATTGTGAATTCGGCACCTATTAAATAATGTTTAAATTTTTTTAGCGACCAGATAAGAGCCAAAAGCTCTTTCCTGGTGGTGGAATAATTTTTCTCGTGTTTTTTAAGAACTCGACTTCCAAACTGTATAACTCTTTCACCATAATCGGAGTCAATTTGACTTAAGACACACCCCAAACCTTGATCACATGCATCGCAATCCACGATGAATCGTCTTTGAGGGTCAGGATACGATAATATGGCTGCATTTTTAAGATCCTGTCTAATTTCTTCAAACGCGGCGTCATGTTTATCATTCCACATCCACTCTTTACTGGTAAGTAAGCTCCGCAGTAGATGCTCTTTAATAGCAAGATTTTTTATGAATTGCCGGTAATAAGAAACCATTCCCAATAATGTTTGCAACTCTCTATTGTTCTTAGGTGGTTTGGAGCGGCAGATTGCTTCGATTTTATCTGGGTCAGGGCTGACACCATCCTTATCTACCATATAGCCAAGGTATTTAATTTTATCTTTGAAGAATTGACATTTTTCGAGCTTTACTTTGAAGTTAGATGTTTTACAAAGGTCAAAAACAGCTGAAAGATCGTTTATATGATTTTCCACTGAGGTACTACAAATTATTATGTCGTCAAGGTATATGAGGATGTTCTTATTATGAAGCTGGGAGAACACTGTTTCCATTGTACGCTGGAATGTGGCAGGTGCATTCATGAGGCCGAATGGCATCACGGTAAATTCAAAGAACCCGAACGGGGTTGTAAAGCGGTTTTTCGATGTCATCCTCATCGACGCCAATCTGCCAATAGCCAGAAGACAAGTCTATGCTGGAGAATATTGTGGCTCCCGCCAAAGAGTCAATTATCGTGTCGATTCGAGGAATCGGATACATGTCTGGAATTGTGATCTTATTTAACTTCCTATAATCGATACATAAGCGTATCCCACCATTTTTCTTGTTGACTAATACGACAGGTGAGGCCCAAGGTGACGAACTTGGTTTGATAATTCCAGCTTTGAGCATTTGATTTATTTTGTCCTTAAGAAGGGGTTCCAGATGCAAAGGAATTCTTCTAGATCTATCTCTAATCGGTGTATGGCTTAAGGTCCTAATTTTATGCTTATGCTCAGTGTTTCGTCCAATATCGAATTCGTGTGCTGAAAAAATCTTTCGGTTGTATGTGAGAGTTTTGTTAAAGTTAGTTTTGTCAGAAGGGTTTAAATCAAGTTTTAAAATAATATCATTTATTTGTTCATCAATGGTTTTTGGCAGCATTGTGCTATTGAGTGTCATCGTCTGTTTTTCTTGAGTGGTCATCATCATTTTCTGGCCATTGATTTCTACATTGTTATCTCGAAAATTTAAAACAGCAGAAAAATGTTTAAGAAAATCTGTCCCTAACAAACAGTTGCAGAAAATATTAGGTGAAATTGCAACCGGGAACATCAAAATGACTCCCTCAATCTCGATTCTGACATCGGCAGATCCGATTATGTTTAAATCACTGTCATTAGCCGTTTTGACATTACAGTTTTTGTTCGGGATCATAGAAATTATTGAATCTTTAATAAAATCGTACCTCGCGATCGATATCCCTGAGCCCGAATCAAGTATTAAATTCGTACGTTTTCCATTAATCGATCCTCTGACGTTAGTAGGACCAGATGCTCTGAAACGTTCGTTTCTCGTTAAATAAGCTCCATATTTATAATTTTTGGGTTTGTTCCAGCAATTTTTGCTAATGTGCCCAACTTTCCCGCAGTTGTAACATTTTCTTTGATCGACGTGTCCCCGCAGCACTATTTCTGTCAATTCACTGACCTTCTTCTTAAGATCAGCTATCTCAGATGTGTCCTGAGATTTTATGGCGTAGCAACTAGAGTGTTCAGATGCAGCCCATCTTTCTGCCATATTCGCCGCATCCCAAATGGATTTAGGTGCTTCTTTTTGGAGAAACTGTTGCAGCACCGGGTTAGAAATCCCATTTATGAATAATCCAATCAGCATCTGTTCATTAACGCCACCATCGAATGATTCGAGTGCCCCTTGATAAACTCTTGAAGCGAAATCCTTATACAACTCTTTACCGGTCATTTTAACATTTAATAATCGAAGAGTTCGGGCCGCAGGATCCACTGTCTGGCTATATCTACTAGTCATATTTTTTATGAGGTCCACATATACGAGAGTATCCCATTTAAGGGAAACTACTTCCTTCCAAACTTTTGAGTCGAGAGCGAGCAAAAACGACCTTTTTTTGCAATCTGGATCCAAGTTATTAGCTTGGCACGCCAGTTCGAACCTCTTCAGCCATAACTCAAAGTCCTCGCCATCGAACATAGAAATTCCACGCAGAACGCCTGCTCCAACCGCCATTTGTAACTTGTCAGATTTCGGGTCCATATTAAGGAACAATACTAAATCTACGTTAGTCTACGACAATCTCCGATTACTCTAATCGCTACAATGTGTGAGAATTAATTCGAGCAAAAAAACATTTTTCCAAAATGGTTCGGGATTGTACGTGGTTTCGATATAAAAATGATGACAGTGGCAAACTTTTCATTCTAGGAGCGGATAATAAAAGCTAATATAGAATATAGAAAATTGGAAATTTAAATGAAATTGAAGTATAATTAGTCAAATTGTCGGTTTTATTATTCGTGTAAATTAGAATCTTATTCTAAGTTATAAAGATTTTAAATGAAAAAACAGAATATAACCATTTTTGTTCAATAAACCATAAAATATCTTAAAAATATTCAAAATAATATTTAAAGTTGAAAACCTATAATTCGTAAGATTGAAAAATAACAGCGTGTTAGAAACAATTTTAATTTTATGAAGTTATTTAAGTTAAGATTATTAAATATTTTCTCGAAAATACGAGAAAACTCGGAGCATAAATAATAGCTATTGCGCTTGCCCGGTCTTTTTCATCTTTTCATGCTTTTTAAATTACGAACAGTGGTTGATATATTTCAGAGATGTTCCCACTTCTATAGCAATAAGTTAAAAGATAATAGGATAGTAGTTTTCCCAAAATCTGGACATGAGGATTTTCTCAAAAGTGATCTTTTATCAGAAATACCCCAAAGAAAAATTTCACATTTTAAAATTGTAGAATTTTATCCAAGATCCATAAAAGAATACAATGCATTGTATTTTATTTTATTATATAAGGTGTGAAAAACTTGAAAAACGCGAGATTCTATTCAAATATGAATGTATGAGCGACGATGTATTTTATGATTTATATTTAAAGTTTTTAGTGATTCCAGGCAAATTAATATGTAATTTTGAACCTTCAAATTGTGTTTCTTATCGATCGTCGCATTTGAACCACAAATACATAACGTTCGATACTCCTCAAGCCATTCAAGATGAAATAATATTTCAAAATAATGCTTGTTTGTCTTTTTATTGTTTAGTGTCTCGACGATGTGCTAAAAGATCTTTTATTCCTTTCCATTTGTATTCCAAGTTAGCTATGGTTTTAAGAAAGTGCTAAAGTTTCACCAAATATCATAAAATTAAAATCAGTAAAGGGTCTGAATGAGAAAACACTCATTAAATTATTTGCTGGATGTAAATTTAACCAAATTATCTCTCCTTTAACTCGAGGTGGATTTTGGTATTTATATGCTTCTGATGAAACTTCTTATTTATTTCTACTGAGTAATCCATTTATTTTCAGTAACTATTTTGCTGACAACTCAGATGATGAATTGTTACTGCTTGCACCACAATATGAAACTGGTTATAACCTCCCAATGTTTGACATTATATCGATTTTAGTGAGCGTAAATCTCAATCCATGATAGAAGTACTGACAAGTTCGTCCTTGTTAAGTAACAAAAACCAGATAGCGATGTCTCTTCCTGGAGTAAAACCTGATGAGATTTTCACTCGGATTTTTCGAAATATTTACCACCATTCCTTTTTTATTAATGATGAAGAATTATACAAAAAAATAGTATTTCAAAATGGACGTCCGTTGAGTAATGTTTTATCTTGACTTCAGATGGAACATTGGACTATTCAATACGTTTTGGGGACGAAAATTTGTATTTCTTTTGTTTAAAAGGAAAAATAAAGTTGAAAATAATTTACCTTTTTCGCCATTAATTGATGAGAAAAAAGGGTTTGAAGTTTTTATGTTTAAGGCTCTTACTTCCTGGATTTTTTCAAATCGAAAGAGAATCGGTCGAGAAATTTAAGTCCGAATTTCATTTTTTAATTAAAAATGAAATTACTAACGAAGATGGTTCGGCTTATTTTCGTGTTCATTTTAAACATTACAATTTGGCTTGTTTGAATGGATATGTCTTAGGTTTATGAATTCATAATTTTAAGACGGGAAAACGATGAAACGTAGGAGAGTTTATGCTCAGATTCATTCGTATTTATTTTAATTGTATTAAGTGGACAAACCAGATTTACATCAAAAGATCCTTTGATAATAAACGAAATCACAGACATTTGTGACTCGTTAAATATTCCAATGCGAAATGACGGGATTTATATCTTTTCAGCATTCAGTTCTTTGTTTGACTTGAGTCGATTTCTTGAAAAGGCGTCTCTCTATTTCTTACACAGAGAGTTAGAAATTAAATATGGAACTAACATAACACAATTATATTGACATTAAATTTACTTTTAAATTATTTTCCAATAATTTTCATTCAAAGATTTAAAAATTTTTTAAATTCTACATATATTTATACAGCCTCAATATGGGAATTTGAATCAAATGGTTCAATGTTTTTAACCTATGTTTTTGTTATTTTCCTGTTTACATATGCTACTCGATACAATTTATAATAAAAAGTGTAGTCTCAATTTTATTAATTTCATGAAATTTTCAGGGTATCATACTTTTATGATTCATATACCGATACGATATGTTAAAAATATGGATAGTTTGTTTTGGAGTATGCGCGTTAGATAACCACATTTAATCATTCGAGACGTCAATCAATGAATCGACTTTGTAAATTTTATGTTTCCATAATTTTATAAAAGAGAATCGGGTTTTAGATTTGTTGAATAATTTGAACTGCTATCACTTTTTATGCTTGAAAAAATGCATTAATTTGTAAGTTTACATGTGAGATTTCATACAAATAACCTCCAATTTTTTATATTAAACAGCCCGAAAAGTGGTTTCATTAATTGATTTACATATAAGAGATCCACATTTTTTCATGATACCTTTGTGATTTTTCAAAGGAAAAGATTGTAACCGATACCAATATTCATAGATTTTCAGTCTCAATATAGACAATTTAAAACTTTAAATTTGACACAACTGTAAGTTTGCCTGATTTATTAAAAAGAGTAGCATTTTATTGATATGATCCCATTTCGTGCCAATGTCATTTTTTAAAATGGATGTTGTAAAAAGAAAAAAAACAAAACAATAGATTTAAAAACTTTTCAAACTGCCTTGTGAATTTTTAAAAATGAAAACCTTTCGGCGCATCTTCCTTCCATTGTGTATATGTAACGTCTTGCGCAAGTCATTTATCACATGTTGATTTGGTTTGATGTTTGATGAGTTTTAAGATACTTTAAATTTAACCACTTTCGTGAGGTTCAGCCTTAAAATTTGATCAGTCAAGTAATGCTTGTTCCAAAATTTGGCACTTTTACCTGCAAAAATTTATTATTTTACAGAGATAACAAGAAGATTCAAAAATTTAAAACCAGAGTTTAGATTAAAATGCAATACAACTACTTCATTTTCGAATATTAGTAAGATTATTCCTTAACGGTCAACTATTGTTGACAAAAAAATTTTTACCCAACGTAGTATGAGAAAATCAAGTCAAATTTCACATAAATTTGCCATGTGTTAGGAATGAAGAGAAATCTTTTCTGTGCGCAAAAAACAAAATTTTGAATATTTTAAAATGTATTTTATCGATCGTGAGTTTTAGTTGGCAGTAATGCTTAAAAGAAAATTCTCATTTTTCTGATGCAATAACGAACTTTTTGAACCATACTTCATTGCATAGATGAAAGTTTTATTTTGAAGTTGTTTTGGCTATTATAATAATTTCACAAATTTTGTTCACGTCTGTGTAATGTCCCGGCAAATAAGGAAAAATTTAAGAAAATTAATTGAACCATAGGTAAAATATAATTATTTAGAACATAAACATTAAAGTTAACCTGTTGGTTTGATGTTCTTTCATTAAAGTCATGCAAAATATATATTTGTTCCTGCGCAGAATCTGTAAATCTCGATAATAGATCTTTCCGTTTCCCGAAAATTTACAAGTGATTTAAGAATTTCAAATCTTAATTATTTACTCAATTTAAAGAATTTAATTTTTTCCTTTATCTAGATATTTTGATCAACGTCAATTTTGAAGGAGTTAGCAAAGACTTGTTAATTGTCTATGAATATACAACTAACAAGTATTGATTTGTCATTCAACTTTATTCACTTAACTTATATTTCAAAAAAAAGAGGTTGATGAAAATTTTATTCACAAACAAATCAAATATATACCTTTGGAGTTTTTGATCGAGTTTTGGATGCATTTATAACTATAATACGCATAACATAAACGCGCAGGTGTATAAATTGTATAATAAAGGATGACAAGTTTTTAACACATTTTTATCATGTCAATGAAATTAGTTTAATTTGCAAATTAAAGTTATGATCTTCATGAAGAAATTTCAAATAGCTTATTTATTAATTGTATTTGCATTTTTATTGTCACGTGCGTGTAATGTACGTTTACTGTGCAATATTTAAAAGGTGGTATTTCTCTGATGGTATTAAAAGCACAAAGTATTTTTTGAATGGAATATTTAAAATTTTAATTCAGACTGACTTTTTAAGTAGATGTTTCACATAGGTTAAAAAGGTGCTTTTTCAACCAATTTTTACGTGAAAACATCAAAAATCTTGCTATTATTTTCCATTGAAAGGGGATAAACAATATCTTTGAATTAAATTCAAACTATCAATGGTCATTTTACATCACTCAATAAAATTCAGAAAATATAATATTTCCTACTTTAGGGTGGAATTCTCTGAATAGTTACAAGATTATACACCAAACATTTTGGCATCAAAGCCAAGTAGTTTTCATAAAATTGGTCAACAGTGAATATTTTTTGATTTGTAAATTTACTGATCCTGCTGCGTGCCCATTAATAGGTTTTGTTTATAAAAAATTAGCATGCGCCGTGCCCCATTTTTCTATCAACTGTTCGTAATCACCGCTTCCAATTTAACTTTTTTGCAATTTTTTCAAATTAAATATCTTAATTTTTCTCATTGAAAACTGTAAAATCTGGAAAGATTATGATGAACACTGTTGTATTCTGATCATCAAATGTTTCCCCATACTTTATTGTGTATGCTCCATATTTTGACCCTCAGAGTTGAGTGTGTTAAAATGACCTCTGTCCTTTTTGATCATGGTCAAATTTTAGGTAAAATGTGGCCTCATCATCTTTTACTGTCAAATAAAGATTTAAAAGTGTATCATACCTCTTAATCTTAAGAATTTGGTTTATTCCCTTTTGATCTCGATTTGAAATGTTGAGGAGTGTTACTTTTTCACATCAAGTTGTTAAGCCTCCTTTGCGTCGTTTCACTGATCAAGTTCAAAATATTTTCACAATTTTAAGATTTACCTTTTCGATATCACCATGATTATCTTTTGTGACACGAGGTTGTATGTTGATGATTAATTACCTGTGTAATTTAAAAATCATTTTGTTATTTCAATGTGAACTATTTTTATTTCCAGCTATTATTTGCCGTTGTGGTTGAAAGTGGACGAATAAATCTTACAAACATTGAACGGTTTCCTCAGTTATACTCAATTCTTTTTTTCTACCACCCATCCATTAAAAGTGGAGATACCTTTATTTCTGGAGGTTGATGATATCGATTTTAACTTGTCTCAGTTCTTTTCAGAATTTACCACATTTAGATAACACAGTTTAGAGTAAATATGATCTGTTTTCACATTATTCAAAAAAATATAATTCGAAACCTTTTTCATCTCAGTCTATCACATTTTTTCTTGAATAATTGTTCAAAATGCACGCTTAATGATTTTAAGGTGAGCATGTATCATAAATTCGCGTATCCTATAGATGGTAAGGTATAATCATATCATTCAACGTGATATTTTTACAAATGGATCACCATAATAATTATAGTCTTATGAATGGATTGATAAATGGATTAACTTTGAAGAGAAGAAAAATATTCAAAAAGTTAATTAACTTTCAAAAATTCTTCTTTGTTATATGTATTATAACTGTAACGAATAATTAATACAGCTTAAATAACGACTATCTACTATGCTTAATCGCATGCAATACACTACCAACCCCCCCAAATTTGAGCCTCTGACTGATTATCAGAAAGTAGTTTTCGCGCGCTTTTCTTCAAGTCGTTTTGATCTTCATACTTGCTGTTCCGACTGGTAAGATAGCTGCTCGAGCCCACGGTATGACTGCCTGTCGTTCTTAGCTTGACCGTCTAGCGTGAACGGTTTATTAAGCTGTTATTTTGGCTCTTAATCACTATTTTTGAAGGGATATAGCAAGTTATTATTCACTTTTCTAAATGTAAAATTCGAACAGAAGATATCATCAATTTCTCAGACAGGGTGCTTAGCACTGTTTACGACAAACGGCTCATCAAATTTTTGTCCATTTTGATCCTAGGTTCAGAAGTAGAATATGATCGCCAACATTGTTATGAATTTCGTATACTTTTGTCATAACTTCTATTTAGTTTGCCATGTGACGATTTTAGATGTTCATCGGTCACTTTGCAGATTTTTCGGAGGTTGCGAACTAGATCACTGATAAAAAAATGATAATATTCCCTTTCTAGCCTTGACGATGTGAGCAGGGGTAATTCGAGGTCCACCGACAATTTGATCTCCTCGCCCGAAACTATTTTGGCTGGAGAGAAATGCGTCTCTTCGTTTTTTTCTGATGTAAGAACATCGAGAACTTAGTCGAGCTTCTTATCCCAGTTGTTTCAGAGTTCATTAAATGTTCCTTCGTACACTTTTTAGCTCTTTCTACAAGCCCGTTTATCTCCAGATGATGGGGAGTTGTTTTAAATTCTTACAGTCAAGCATTTTACACGTCTGATTAGCTAATAGACTTTCAAACTGTGTGCCTTGGTCTGAAATGATCTTCGATGGAACCACAAACCGACTAATTACACCAGAGAAGAGTGCCTTTGCTAATGTTTCAGCAGTTTGGTTTGGGTTTACTCTCGCTTTAAGCCATTTTAAATAATGCTCTATAAAACGTATGACGTAGAGATTTTCGTGCTTGGTTTATGGTTTGGGATCTGAGAAATCAACTTGTCGTGTCTCAAAACGACTTGAATAAGGTGGAGGAGTAAGAGGTGCTTTTGGGGTGAAATTCTTTGATCTGCTTAGTTGACATACATGGAATTCTGAAATATATCGTGTCACGTCACTGGACCTTCCCTTCTAATAGTATATTCTCCTCATGGTTTCAAGAGTTTTATTAAGTTCTAGATAACACAACTAAGGCGAGACAAAGCATCAGCGACTTGGTTTTCTTTATCAGGCACATATTTCACTTCAAAGTCATATTCTTATTACTCTAGAAGCAATCTACCGCGCTTTCCTGTTATGTTTTTCATTTTGTCAAGATGTTTCAAGGGATTGCGGTCGGTTTTCAAAGTTAATTTTCGACCGTACAGATTATTTCAGAATTTTTACATGCCAAAACTGATGCGAGGCATTCCTTGTTTGTTACCGAGCATTTTCGCTGGGCTGACTTTAAATTCTGGCTTCCGAATGAGATTGGACAATGACCATTACTCTCAGATTGAAATAGGACAGCCCCTAGAGCGTGGTCCGGTGCATCACATTGTAGAATAAAAGGTTTGGAAAAATCAATATATACCAGCATTTTCACCTTCGCGATTTTGAATTTGAGTTGATCACAGGCTGCGCCACAAGTCTCAGTCCGTAACCACTGTTTGTTTTTTCTGTAAAAGTAAGAAGAGAGAAGAGGAAATATCAGAATAATTCGGGATGAAAATGTTTTGCACGTAACAGCATCCAAGGAAAACTTGTAACTCATGCCGATTTTCTGGCTTTTTCATTTTCATCCCTGTTTCAATATGTTTCATTTATCCACGGACCCCATCACGCGAGATCTCGAACCCCAAGCAGGACACTCGATCAAAGCAGAACCTGCATTTATTTCTGTTATGTTTCAGAACGACTTTCTTGAATCTTAAAACTGCTTTTACGTGTTTCAAGTGTTTCTCCTACGATTGAGGAAATATCCAAACATTGTCGAGGTTAGCGCAACAAAAATCAAGATCCATTAGAACGGAGGATAGTCATCTTTAGAAGGAGGATGGGGCGTTACATTGTCAAAAAGGTCATACCTAAAACTCGTATAACCCCTTTTCTATGCCTGGAAGAACGCAGCCTTATCCCTGTCCTTTTCCTCGACGGCGCATTGCCAAAATCCAGAATATAAATCAAACGTAGGAAAGCACTAAAGAGCCGTTGAGTCTGTCTTATAGCGTGTCCATTGAGGTACAGGGTACATGTCTTTCTTGGTAGCCTTCTTGACTTTTCGAAAATCTCAATTAAAATTGCCTTTTAAATGTGAGGTCCCTTTTCCAAGAGCAAGGATGAGGCAAGTCAATTAGGGGATCCTCTACTCTGTCAAAAAAACCAGAAACTTCTCTTAACGCTTCTAAACACTTTGCTGATTCCCACCAAAAAATGTCAAGTAAGATCGTTTCCCCATCGTTTTAAAAGGGTAAATATTGTACCTGAAGAATTTTAAAAAATTACTCAAATTGTAATTTTAGATTTCAGCCATTTGATGATTCGCGTAAATTAGAAGACAATGAGTCAAACTGTATTAGAGGCCTTTAACAAAATTTCCAATGTATACTGAGACATCAATGTGTCTCTTTTCCTTCAGATATCTGTTAAAATATTGATGTTTATAGAGAAGACTACAACATAGTTATCATAAAAAATCTTAAATTCGTGTCTTTTAATAAGATATACTCTGGTTTTACCTCAAATAGTCTCTGATTTTAAGAGAAATTTAAACTGGTTTTCAATATATAAAAACTTAATAACCTTATACGAAGATCTTATTGATCATTTTAGACCAAAAATAAAAGAACATTATAAAAATACGCGAATTGATCTTTTATTTTTCAATGTATGTGTCACATTTTATGATAATTAATAACGAGAAAAAACTTCCCAAAAAATGTTTACCATAAGTTTGTCGAAAAATTGGAAAATACTTTTTTTTCATATATCTTTGAGAAAATAACAGAAATATTTTGGAACTTATATCACTCCTGATTTTAAAACAAGGATCCATTATGAAATCTGAATGACTCAAGATGAAAATGTTTTAAAATATTAAAAAATATTGGCGCTCTATCAAATGCGCGTCAGACAAAATCGAAACAACTATAAAGTAAAAACACGTGTGGAAAAACGCGCAAAAGATTTAATTTGGATATATTAATAGTATGATTAAAGTTATCGCTTCATTAAAATCTCAAAATTAAGAGGCGTTTCATGTACCTTGCCCTTATGGTAGCGCCCATCGTATTTACAACTTTTTCATCGCGACTCTTCGGTAGTTAAGAATATTCCGATGTCGTGACGTAACAATTCGCCGTAAATAAAAAAAAATTTCCTTAAAAATGGAAAAAGCATGCTGGATTAGGAGTGAAAAGGGACAAGAAGTTTTAACTCGTTCTGGATTTATTTTCAGAATCAAAAAACGAATATCTGGAGGGAAATGTTACAGGAACTGCAAAAGTGACACTTTTAATGTCACTTCTGTCTCTTTGAACAGAAATTTGTAAAGTGTTAATGGTACGCACTACCATTCTAACGAAGAGGAGTCAAAAGTTTCTTCTCAACTGCGCACTAATATCAAGGAAATGGTCACCAGCAATCCCTACAGACCGGCCCAAGACATGTATGATTTTGCAAAGGCAGATCTTGTGAAATCGTACACTCATGATGTTGCACGGTATCTACCCTCCTTCCACACTCTTAAAGTGTCGATCTACAGATGGAAAAGAGATCTAGCAACAATGGGAATTGTTTTTGAGAGTGATTCTTTTAATTTCGACTTCTTTCGTCTTTCTGAGAATTTAAATATGTTATGACATGTTTCATTTGGTGATGAAGCGTAAGTAGTTATGGGAGATTCCACTTTAATTCAACGATTCGCAAACGTGCGAAACCTCATTATCGTTATGGATGGTGCATATAAATACTCTTCTACTTCATTTTACCAAATTTATATTTTGCACGGTGTCTTTTATGGTCAAAGTTTTTCTCTACTATACTGTTTTATGAATAGTAAGACCCAGACAGCATACACTCAAATGTTGTCTGTTGTAAAGGAGAGGCTTGCTGAGAGTAATATAGATTTTTCTCATCGTCGAATCCAAATTAATTTCGAGCAAGCCGCATTTAATGCAGCTCGTGTAGTCTTTCCAGTGGCTGAAATTCGTGGTTGTTACTTCCACTTCGGGAAGCAATTTGGAGGCGGGTACAAAGTTTAGGTCTGACGGAGTTGTATCATGGAGATACAAATTTTAAACGTTGTGTCCACTTATGCTCTGCTTTGCCATTAATCCCTTTGGAAAGCATCGACTCTGCCTGGGATCATATCCTGAATCTTTTGATAGGAGATAATGAAAGTGTTTTGGAGTTTAAATTATACATGGAGAACAATTGGCTCTCACGGTCTGATACAAGTCTATTCAGCAGGCAAACTTGGAATCATTTTGGTGATTTACGTGGAAGAACAAACAACGCAGCGGAAGGTTTCCACTCGAAACTAAATACAAAAATAAACAAAAGTACTGCAAGCTTTTGGGAGGTTGGTTCTGTTCTGAATCAAATTCAGATCTATGCTGATATAGAGTTGAGGAGACTCCTTGGTGGGGAAAGCCGAAGGCCAGGAAGCGCGTCTATGTCCAACAGGATGAAAAAATAAGACTGTGGGATCTATATGAAAATCGTGCTCTAGACCTGTTTGAACTTCTTGACGAACTAAAAGATTCAATTAAATTTGTTTAATTATTTTTAATTTGTTTTATATGTTTATTTTAATGTGAATTTATCAATAAAAAATAGTTTGCATGTATTCTTTTTCAATTCAAACGGAAAAATATTTTTTACAAATTATTTTATTTTTTTCTGCGAATTGTACTCTAACCTTCCGACGTATATGATTTCTGGACTTATTTCGTGAATCCTATTCAAAACCGAAATCATTGATCAACACGTAAACTGTTTGAATTATACTTGCGATTGACGATCAGAATTAATTATGACAAGCTACGATTGATTTATTTGTTCGAGGGAAGTCCTTAGAACATGCGCAAGCATGTAATAAACTGGGACAGGAATGTGTACGAGGGAGGTCCATGTCTTCTTAAAATACCAATGAAACATTATTTCAAATTATTATAACATGCCCGAAATTTTTTCTTCTCCTTTTCTTTTTGCTCCTCTTAGCTGGAAACCTCAATCTGGGTGGTGAACTAAGCTAATTGTAATTCACGTCTTTATACTATTTAAAGATCTACGCTTCCCAGTATATACATATCAATTTCTTTTTTTCAAATGACACCAAATTTAATGATTATCCTTAAATGCTGAGTGAGTTTTGAAGAATTTTAAATAAAGATATATTGAAGTCACTGTTGAAAAATTGAAATCAACTATAATCCTTACGGGAAGTCAAAATTGTTTCATATCACAAAATTCGAGCACAAACGAACTCAGTCTCAACCCTAATATACTTCTCGTGATTTAATTTATCAATTTAATTTTACATAAATCTACCAATACTTATATTGCTTCAACAACTAAAGATTTTACTTCAGCGATGAATCAAAAATTACCATTGTGTTTAGATTGCCCGAATCCATACGAAGAACGGCAGATAGGGCATTTAATTTCTGATTATCTTGAAAAGGTGTCGTGGAAAAAATGGGGCTCAAGGTAATCTTTCTTTGTCTTTTTGTATTTCATTCCAAAATAAATTTTTTTGCCTCAGAAATTTATCACGTCGTAGGTTTCATTGTGCTCAACTGTTTTGGGACTGCTCAAATAATCTAACCATGGTTATCCACTACATTTGAAGCCATTTTCGTGGAGTGCACTTGATTTTTTATTGTTTGGTTTTATTTCTATGTTTTCGTTTACCTTCGTGTTTTACAAATCAGCATTTAATTGTACATCAATCATCTGAGTGTCGAAATAAACATTTTTAAAAATGAATTTTTATCTGATAAAATCAATTACTTAGAGTTGACTGTTTTGAATAATTAGAGAAACTTACTTTATGTTTATAATCTACTGTTGTTTATAAATAGTAATGTGCCACAATAAAAAAAAAAACACGTCTAACACGTGGTTTAAGTGTTTGATCTCATTTCTTGGAAATATCTTTTTGTCTCGCTAAATCTGCGTATTTCTGTAATGCATATTTTTTAATATTCAAATCTCGATTTTGTCTCCGAACCGTTACCCAAGCATAGGAGGTACAAAATATCCCTGGATGCATTTTTTTTTATAACTGTAACCATATCAGCAACGTCAACATATTCTTTAAAAGTGTTTATCAAGACCCTTCGTTGGTGGGGACCGGTGATCGTTCGAGGTGGGTGGCGAACGTACATAAGGAGTTTCTTAAATATTGCGACAACATGGAGAGTACTCCTTATTCTTAACCATGGAAGAGATTAAGCTTCTTTCAACCGAACCCACACCGCAAGGTAAGGTTCCTCTTAGGGGCGGAGGAGAGGGAGAGGGTTTTGTAAGTGAAAGCCACAAACTAGCTGGTTACTGGTAAATACATCTCGAAAGGCTGTACGTGTTGTTAAGCTTTCATTGAAAGAAGCCTTGATAGCATTACTTAATTCTTTGTAAATAAAAAAGAAGTGTTATTCAACTTAATCTATTCTTTTCTTTCTAATTATTGAGAAAATCTAATATTGTTTCACAAAATAGAGATTTTATTTCTGTGTTACCTTCCAATCGAATCTGAAACCGTTTTCCTAATTAATCCATGATTATAACACCTCATAAACCTTTTTGATATTTTGGCACTTTTCATCGTTTCTGTCAGTATTTTGAACAATAATAAACAGCTATTTATTCAACATGACTTAGAAATCAGCTGTTATGTTATCTTTAGGTTTTCATAATTTTTTCCACAGCAAACATCTTCGGTGCTTATAATTACAAAATATTCAGTTGATAAGTGATTCTATGAAACACCAAAAATTATGTAGTCTATCTCTCTACACGCTTTAAAAACAGCATAAAACTCCTTTGCAATTTCTGGTGTAAATTGTGATTTATCAGTTCTCCTACATACAAGTTAAATGGAATCTAGCGACTCATAATAGCACATTCAGACCATTTCTCACAATTGCGCGTGCTCATTAATCTAATACTTAACAAGCATTTTTTCATTTTTTGTTCATCAAGGATGAGTCAAACATATCTATGAATCTTTCGAGGAATATCTATCTATATTAGGTCATTCAGTATACATCTGGTCACTAGGTTCCACCGATGAACCTTCTATTATCTTTCAGCATCCTTTTCATAGTGACAATAATAGGGGTCAGGTAGCGTTGAACTCTCGTCCACTAAAAACCCGCCCCTCTCCTCGGCTGTCAAGGTGCAACCTTACCTCTGATGTATCAGTTCGATTGGAAGAAACCTCGTCTCTTTGCTTTCAGTTGGGACTAGGAACAAGCACTCTCCCGCCACAGCCACGGCAACTTAGATACTTCTCTTTGCACTCGTTAACTCCGAGGACTTCCGGCAACCACCGATAAATTAAAAAAATATAGTAAATACCTTTTCTGTGAGATTGAACGATGACGATACATGAATTAAAATTACATTGACTTTTAGTATTTCTTGGTTTACTTGTCTTGAGCCAGAAAATAATACAAAAGAAGTATGTCTTATTAAGATATTTTCATTTGTAGTCAACTCATATAGATATAACATTTTTCCTCGTCTAAATTTTAAACGATTTAGACACGACAACATCAGCCTATAAAGAGTTTCTGGGCGCGACTGTTCTGACAAAATATTCAGAGATTCTTTGAAAAAATTGCATTCGGTTAAAGTTCAAGTAAATTTTCGATATTGAGAGAAATTAATTAAATGGACTGAATTTCTCCGAATAAATCTACTTCAGAAATTATCTTGTAAACTTTTCACAAAACCAATCTGTGATTAAACCAGAGCAGATTGTTGATCAAAAGAAGCACCAATGAAATCTTAACCTCGTCTCATCGTAACCTTCTATTTTTACGATATAAACAGTTGAAATTCTAAAACGAGTAGGAAGACAACTAAAGTTGGTTTACTTTCAAGTTAAAATTGTAAATTGTAATATAATTTATTCTCTTTTATGATTTATCTGATAAATATAACTTACAAAAAATAAGAATATGGCAGAATTCCTCTCGTAAACTAAGTACTTTTTAATTTGATTAGCTGTAAAAATACACTAAATAATCATTTTATTGATAAATGAACAGCGTATTTAACTTCGCCGCTTTATGGAGTCTGCGCAGGAGTAACAGGTCTATATCCTGAGATGGACCCAAGTCTGTTTTCAAACATCACTTTTAAAATAATTTTGAATGAAAATTTATGAATTTAAAATTTGTCACATTTCTCCCATCAAACATTTTTTAAAGGCGCCACTCAACGGTACAATTCTAGATTCTTGTTATTTTTGGTTGAGAGAAAAATATTTTTTTAAATATCTTTACATGTAAATCTTTCAATCAATATGATAATAAGTCAAAGAAAATGGGGATCAATCAGTGAGTGAGGTGAAATTTGCAGAAAACTACAAATTTTAATAGTGTTAAGCGAGTTCGATTCTAAATTTATTTATGGAAAGTTATATGGTCCGCTTTACATCTTAATCTGAAAACAAAAAATTTAATCTTTTTATTCAAACTTGGGATATTGTGAGTAATAAATTATCACAATTAGAAATTACCTAACGTTTAAGGTTTTAAAATATTTTCGCATTTAATATTTTCTTTCAAGTAGCGTCAAAAATCTCAAATATGTGAATGCTAGCACATGCGGTTAGGAAATAGTTTCAGGTTATATCAACTAAAAGTTTGAAGCATATATCGTCGCCTCTTTATTTTTCCATTATCGTATTGTTTGACGATAACTAATTAAGAATTTTAACATTATTATAAGTCTACTCAAAATAATATAATTTTTATCCGTCGAATACACAAAATTATTTACCATTCAAATTAAAAATGGTGGTGATCGTAAATAATCGTCACTGGTCGATAACCAAACAAATTTTTAAATGTACATTAAATTTTAAACTCTTAAATATAATGAAATTTTCTATGAAAGTTGGTCATGGTATATTTCAGTAGAACGTAGAACATCCCTTGCTATATTAGACAGTCCAAGGAAAAGCAATAATAATTAATTCTCATTCTGGAAATTCAGATATTAACAAACGGTAGCTTTCAAAATTTATGATTTTATTTTTTCTGCACTTTGAAGGTATTTTTCTTGAGTTGTAGCCGATTCCAACAACACAACCAAATACAGAAATTTTACATGCTTATTGTGTAAATAATAAATATTTCTGTTGTTTTAAGTTAACGAATATTTAATTCTTATTCTGTTTTTAAAACAATGTAATTTTTTAGTGCACGACAGATCCCGAATATAACATAAATGCCAAGTATGTTAGCAAAGTTCGAAAATATAACTTTAAAAAATGATTTTGGTTTTCATTCAAGAGAGTTCGGATATTTTTTGAAAATAAAAGAAGATAATGAGTTGGTAAAAAACCTATAAGACATACAGTTAGATAATTTCATTTTACATTTAATTTCCGAAAACGAAGAGTCATATTTTTTTCAAAATGGTAGAAAATAAATTTCATAATCAAAAAATTTTTTCATTTGATTTTGAAAATTTTAAAAAGCCAAATAAAATTTTGTTCATTTATATTTGTAAAGACACTTAATTGACCATTAACTCAAGAAATCTGATTGCAAGACAGGTTGCGGATCTTTTATTTTAAAGAATAATAAAGAAATTAATAAGTTTTATTTAAAAGATTGAAGTATACTCGTCAAAGCTATTTATCAAAAAAGAAGAACAGAGGGAGATCGAGTTCCACAAACGTAATTAATTTATTTTTTCAAATGGGCGGAAAAACGCCGGAATCCATGGCGGTTTTCAAACCTCATAATTTTTGTCATTAATAGAGGAGATTTTAATTTATGAAACACAAAACAATAGATATTTAGTTTAGAATTGTTTTGTAATGTTTTAAGGGCTCAGAGGAAACATGTAGATTTATACCTCAAAACGATGTCTAAATAACAAATTACAACTATTTTCTATAAATATGAAGGGATGCTTTTTCGCCAACTTGATCGAGTATCATCGGAATTTCTCCATAACCAGGGTCTATCTAAACAACAATTTATCCTATCTGTGACTCTTCCATTTAGTCATTTATAAGTGGGTAAATAATAAAAGTAAAGATATGATGTGAATTTTTGTTAATCGAAGGTTAAAAATTATTGATGAACTAAAATAATATTCACTTCTTGAGGACATATTAAGATAGAATAAAGAACGTTTGTAATCTTTTTGTATACGCAAGTGTAGCCGAGTATTACCGAATTATTCAAAAAATGATTTATTTTATACATAAAGTAATTGAAATATTGTCCCAATAGCCTTGGAAGTATTTGATAATTATAATAATAATTAATATATCGAACGTAACAAGTTTGGTAGGAGCTCGAATAAAAAAATGTTTGGGTGTTAGAGTGCTTACAATTAGAGTCATGAACATAGCTCCATTATACTACAGATTAAGAATGAATTTTTCTCCAGAAAAACTGCCTTTAAAAATTGGCAGCTTACTTAGGAACAATATAAGCTAGATAAATTAGTATTATAAAGTATTTAATTTTTCGACGGCAGCGTTCTTACGTTTTATAACTTCGAAATACATAATTTCGTAAATACAATTTTGATCAGGTCTTGGTATTCCTGTGGGGTAATTTAGATTTTAGTATAAGCCATTTGACAAAAACTCATCAAAATGGATTTTCTAAAAATAGATTTATAAATCGATAATAATTTTCAGTATTGTTTGAAGGATAACCTTTTAAACGGTGCCAAACATTCATGCAAAAAGATGTCATTCAACTATCAATAAAATCAAATGAGATTGAGTTCTATGTCCAAAATCAATTGTTGATTGACATTTAGTTTTTTTCCTAATTCTGAGCATAAATGATGTATCAAGAGGGTTTTCACGTGTGAAAAATACAGGACCGTTAACTACATCCTCGCCCACCATCGACTTATATCTAACAAAATATTTTTTGCGTTAAATTTGTGTTAAAAATTTTTAAATTAGATTTCTTAGTTATTTAAGAGGATTGAAACCTTCACGTGATTAATTTGATGTAACAACCTTATTCATTGCGTCGCCATAATTCGTATATATTCGATATTTTTTTATGATAGACACAAATGTTATAGAAAAGCGCTCTTCCCAAAGTTACATTGCTTTCCAGAATTTACTGACATTAGTTGAGTATGAATGGCCTTTGGGCAGCAAGAAAAATCACATTTTACAAGAACATCTTAGTAGATACCTCAATATCAAAGCGTTTCACCGCCGCTTTGAAGGTATTCACAAAAAATTACCAAGAGTTAAAAAGGCGTGATGTTGAAGCTGATGAAAAAAAATACCTGCTAGACAAACAGATTATAAACCCAATTGAAGCTAAATTTCGTAAGTTAAAAAAACATAACACAAGGTTTAGTGGCGCTCAGTTTTAAACAGGTTTTAAAATTCATGAAGGAAAATTTTAATCAAAAATACCATGTAATGCCATGCCTGAATTTAGAGTTATATTATATCATCTCGTAATCGTGAAATTTTCGAGTCGCGAACCCAGACTAAGGAATTTCAGGTATAAATTTTTTTGTTATAATTTGTCAAAAGTATCAGAACTTGGGTTTGATCGAGTTTATGAATCTGCAATTATCGATTCTGCGCGTTTTAACAATAGGATCCTCGATGAAAAAAATTCGCGCTTTTTTTCAATTGATTTGCAATCGCTTGTAGATTTTAATAAATTAGAAGGTACTTCATTGGCCTCAGAAACAACTCCCCACAAAAGTGGTGCACGTCAACGAGTATGACCAATACCCTATTGCATTAATACCTGGTCAGTACCAAAGCCTCATTCGAATGTAAGATTTTTGAGTTATAGATTTTCGCCTGAACAACTTTCCATTTTGTTAAGTTCGAATGTAGATTCTAAAGTATTCATAGGTTATTTTTGCAGGAAGATACTTCTGATTCGGTCGATAAACCAAAGCGAAAGAGAGGAAGGCGACCAAAATCTGTCGTTATTTCGAATGGAACAGTTGAAAAACAGTCTGGTGGTCTTGAAGATACTGTTGAACCTGTTCCATCTTTAGAGTGCGCAGAATGCTCACTTCCTGAACACAGTTTTCACAATTTTATAAAATGTGCCGAATGCGGAAAATCATGTATGAATTTTATTTTAACTTAGACCATCCATATTGTATGGATGTGTCATTAAGGTTAATAAAGCGGATACAGTCATATCCCTGGAGATGTTATTACTGTAAGTGTTGTATTGCTTGTAATATCGAGGACCCTGTATTTTTAAAGATTTTGTTTAGGAGAATTTATTACTTTGTGACGCATGCGATCGTCCGTACCATGCAGGTTGTATAGGGGTTGATGAAATTCCTATCGGAAGGTGGGTTTGTCCAGAATGCGGAGTTTGTGCATCTTGCCTCAAAACATCACCGCCTCAGAATGGGTGGATTGAGGAAGTGATTACTCTCTTTATATTGTTAGAGATTAGACTCTGAAGGTGTTTCAAAATTAGTTCAAACGCATTGTAGACGGTGTTCAAAGTTTTTTTGACTTTGTAAAAGCAGGAAGTTTAACGAAAATCAATACTGTCACATTTGCTTCGAAGTATTTTACAGAAGGAGCTTGTATACAACTGCCATTCATTGTAGTAGTTGTGATGCACTTGTTCATCAAGGTATTTTATTTTTATTTCACTTGAATGTACAAAATTTGATTCATCCATCTGTATGATATGTGCTGGATTAGCCAAAAAGCGTTTTTAATTCAGCTTTTCAAATTTCGAGTACACGTAGTTTGTATGTTTCAAATATGTATTATTTTTTAAATTTTTAGCTGAATTTTCGTCTAATTTATTTCGCGCGATTCTGTCAACTTTATCAGGACAGCTTCAACTTAGAGATAAACACTTTTGTGATTCAAAATATAGAAATTCATCAATCAGACAGTTTATTTGTAACTTTACAGGAAAATAAGTACATAAACCACTTTGGAAAGAAGGAATTTTCCTTATACCAAATAATCCCCCAGAGTAAGTCTGGTCACACTTGCGATGATATTCTGCGAAAATTTAACACAACTCAGTAATGTAATAAACATTCCCACAGTTTCGGATGGGCACCAAAAATAATTATAAGATTTTATACCTTGGCGGGGTTGCGCGTGCTTAACCAGAACCAACTAAATTTTAAATGCCTAACTTTAACTTAAGGTTCTTCGGACATTTTTCAACTTTGATATTTACTTTTTTGAAGGAAAAATGTGATTCCACAAATACGAATTATTTGTTATTGTCATTTGGTTTTTCAGAGTTTTATTGTACGTTAAAAGGCCGATGAAAAATCTGTTATAAATGAAGATTTAAGTGATCTGTCTGACCTTTTATCAGTTCCACATAACCATGTGATCAAATTTTTGTTTATTTCAGAATATGAAGTTTATTTTTGGTTAAAAAGTATAAAAAAACAGTGCGAATCTTTGATTGATGTCTAAAGTAGATATATTGAACCCTGATAAAAATTTTTAATTGTATATTTTCCTAATATTCGCGGAGTTTATTGAATGTTTTGAATATCTAGAAAGAGATTGTAATATAAATCCTGACACTACACACACACACACTAAAAGTTATAATAAACGGCTTGCAACCAATTGAATTTGGAAGGTATAAAAATTAGGAAAATTCACTTCTTGTTCATACGAAAAATTAATCTCGAAAAGATATGTATTCGTGATATAAAATTTACTATTATACCCTTCTAGATTCACTTTCTATTCAAATTAATGCTAGAAACGGGGGATATTGTTTTTCACACATCTTCGTTTTAAAAATTTGTGAAAAATATAAAATAAAGAATGTACATTTTTAAATTAGTCCTCAATTTCATACATAAGATTAGGTATATATTGTAATCTTAAGCACATCGATGCATTCTCATTAAGCTGTAACTCAGTTTTTTAAGTCTCGTTCATTTTAAGGAGAACTTTATATCAGTCAAAAAGGCGATCTTTGACAAGTTTTTGTATCAAAGAAATTAAATAGGATCTCACAAAATTAACGAAGGCATGAATGTGCATATTTTGACAAATATTTGTTTTTGGCTTGTTACAAAGAGGAGAAACATTGAATGGAATCTACATAAATTGACCACCGAAAAATCGGAATGGTTTTCAATCTGTTAAATACCATAGGTTTTATGGTTATTTCCTTGGCAAGAGAAATTTCTTCTGAAAAAGCATTACAGATGAGATTAAGTTTGAAGATTCGTCACATTTTAAATCTGAGTAATTTTTATCAAAATGATTTATGCAAAACAGATGCTAATTCTAACGAAAGCACGATATTAATTTCACAATCTTTTTATATTAGTTTCACTAAAAATGGAAACCATGATAATTTACAGTTTTAAACAGGTTCTCTTTATTTTTTTCAAAATTTTCTTGTAACTTGATAAGTAAAAATCAGACAATATATTCACTTGCTTTTTGAATAATCCTCGTGAAGATAACAATCAAACATTAAATACTTGGCTTGCGCGGTAAAGTAAAACTTTTCAAAAACCTCAATTATGAAAAATTTACTTTTTAACATTTTCCCACAGTAAATTAAGCGGATAATTTGAGGTATTCTTTTTGGATAAATCTAACGTTGTATTTCATGTTGATTAATAAATTGCCATATTCCATATTAGAGTGATGGCTTACGTGAGGAAACAATTAATTGCGAAATTTAATCTTCACAAATATATTTCACTGTTAAACGTTGTGTATAGATTAAAAAAAACAACTGTTTATATGTGAAGATTTTCTCATTCTAGTAGGTTTCCTTCTGAAATTTGATTCAAAGTATCAGTTATTATTAACGTACGTAATATAGAAAAACAATAAACTATACTTAATATCATTGTTTATTTTAATCTCCTTCAATATGTTTTTTACGTGAATGCATATTTCATATAATGAACTGGTCTTGAAAAAAATGGAATTTAAAATTAACCAGTAATGATACAAAAATAGAGAATTTCTTTTATTTTCATCAAACGGTAGTGCTTCCGTTTGAATCATGCGAAAAATAGATCGTTAGAATTTGGTTTGAATAAAATGTGAAAATTACAATTAAAAGTAAAAGTACAATTTTTTTAATTTTTAACACATAATTTCTTTAACTGTTCCAGAAAAATGAATTGGAGTATTGTTTGTGGAGCAAGTCGAACAAACGCAGGAACCAGCCCTTTGAAGAAGGCTTGAGGTCCTTCAGCTTTTGTTGCCTTGAGTATACTCAAGATGCTGGAATCCTTGCTGTTCATAACTATAGTCTTGATCACATCCAGCGGTTGAGTGATTAAGCACGCCGAAACTGCCTATGTATTAAGAGAAGTTGAACCGCAAGCGCACTGCATGTCAGATGAGTACTCACGCAGTCCTTCATTAAACCAGATTTTAAAAACATCTGTTTGAATTGCTCATAGAAAGCGATCTGGTAAACTATGAAAGATACCTGGCCGACCGTCATAAAACATCCACGCGTTGCAGTCATTTGATAGCCCGACATGAGTCCAGAAATTCCCTCTTAAGTCGATCAAATTTCTCACCTTTCGAATAGACTTCACCCAATCCATATAAAACATTTTTATAGCTACTTTATGAAAGATCGATACTTTCTGCGAAGTTCTGGTGGCAGTTTCATATCGTTTTGCATCCTGTGTTACAGAGAAACAATACCTAACATTCACCTTATCAGCGGGGTTCCCAACAACCCCACCCATGAAACCTAGTTAGCGCAACTTCAAACCTGAGACGCCGCTTATCAAGATCTTTTCGTAGAATGGAAGTTGATCTACATAAATAACTAATAATACGATCCAAAGAATTCGTCCGGTAATTCGAAAGCATTTCATACAACCCGAACCTGGTTGTAGTGTACGTGGCCTTAATTTGGGGAAAAAATCTACCTGTCGAAGCATTGCTGCGCTGATCCCATTGTAGAGCCCAACAACTCCGTTATTTTTAACAACGTTTCGGGTCAACTGCATTATGCCAAGGTTTTTGTCTGTCTGTGTTTGCAAGTGGACCTTGGTTCATGAAACCTTGTAACCTTGATAAGATCGAACGGGTGCGTGACAGCGACTGCCATGCATCCAGCAACGCCTCCTAAATACCATGGATTACTCTGCTTCTTAGTGCTCATTCTAATTATATCTTCGATTAAGACAATTCGCAAATCCTCGCATGTGCTAATTACAATCAATGAATTACCCGCAATACTCGGAATCATAATTTCCATTCATTATTTTCATTTTTCTTAACGAAAACACAGTTATATATAACTCTTATTTTCTTATTTTTCGATGAAATGTTAAATTGTTAAAGGTCTGGGATTTTTCTATTGAATAACCAAAACCAGTAAAATTAACGCTCATTATAACTAAAATAGTCAGGAGTGCCAATAATTAAAAAATTCATGCATTCCGGACAAAGTTAAGAGAATTTTTTTATCTTCCTACCAATAAGAGGTTTCTGTATTAATTTATCCCTTTATTATATGCCTTGTACGCTTAGCTTTTATAAATGAGTGTGCGTAAAAAGTTAATTATCTTCGATGAAGTCTGTTTTTCTGAAATTAAAAAAAGGTAAATCCTTTCTTTAGAAAATTAATTTGTCCACATAAAAACAAAAAAGCGAAAATCACCTTTACATAATCATTTGAACGTGGTTACTGCCCAAATATAACCGTAAACTTTAACAAGTTCATGGGGTTTTAAATACTATATGGGTTCTAAATCTGTCATATTCTTAAAATATATCCTGATACATGGATAATTTCAGCTAAAACCCACCTTTATAAAAGTAGTTTTAAATTTCATTTTGAGGAATCAATTGAAATTTGACGCCTCTTTTAACCGATAAACAACAAAAAAATACTTGAAACTATTAATGGAGAAAACTATTCGGTTTAAAAATTCATGGTTACGAAATTTCAGCAAAAGCTATATTCTTAAGTGCTTGACGAATACTGAATATATGGAGAGTTATGCGCATTTTTTCTAGTCAGACATAAATGAAATCCATAACTTCTGAATTTTATAAAGAGAACTGAATTTGATTAAATTAGTAGAATTTGAAGTAGTAAACATAACATTTAATAGATGGATTGTTCACAACACGTGAGGATATTATTGAATTCATAAAGGACGCTAGAGATGGAAGGTTTGTTTTGCTAAATTGATATGATAAAAATAATTTTATACGCGTGCCCAGTTTTAATGATGTTTTTAGACGAGTTAAACGAAGCTGAATTAAATTCTCAAATAAATATTTTATGAATCGTAAATAAAATATAAACATTTTAATAAAAATCAAAAATGAAGCGTTTTTATTTTGAGTGAGGGGTATAAATAACAGTAATAGCAACGTCTGAGTCGCTAAATATTTTTGTCAAAAAACGCAAAATTGTCGATTAAATTGGAATTGATTGTCGAGTAGCTTTTCTTTGATGAGTTTTTCATCTACCTAAAAAAGTAACTCATGTTACATATAAAGCGTGTCAATTACCTTATACTTGATAAGAAAGGATCTAAACATTTTTTTTGTTAAATTTCATCTTTAACAGCCTGTGATTCTACAATGACTTGAAGAATTTGATTTGACATATTTTGAGCATGCGATCGAAATGCTGCTGCCAGATATTCTCTAGTTCCACTAAACTTACAAGGCCACTCTATTTATAATTATACATTAAAGTGTAAAAATATAAAACCTACCAAATTAGGTACTCAATACGAGGAAAAAAATATAAACTGGAAATATTTTAACTACCATATAGTCAGTATTGTTCTCAGTATCATAATGAAGAGTTCAAAAATAATATGAAAACGATTTATAATTATAGAAGCTGATTTCACTGGCATCTAAGCTGTGCGCAGAATCTAAAACAGCTCACTATAAAAATCCTAAAATTTACAATAAGTCTCATTCTGTGCATA
This sequence comes from Neodontobutis hainanensis, assembly GCA_024349245.1. Lineage (NCBI taxonomy): Eukaryota > Metazoa > Chordata > Actinopteri > Gobiiformes > Odontobutidae > Neodontobutis > Neodontobutis hainanensis. Next base: position 5,834 of record JALDNG010002318.1, on the reverse strand, counting down.
ATTTCACCTTTAAAAGAAGTGCACCAGGTACGCTTCTTGAAGATAGAAATGAACCAACATTGTGGCAATTATTTGGGATAACAAAAATTTCTCGATTTTATTTGAATAAGTTAAAGCTATAGTATTTAAACAGCCACAAGTTAAACAAAATTATTTAGAAATATTAAATCTAGCAAGCCGACAGACAAACATGGTTGCCCGAAACTCGAGTGAATCCTCATCGTTTAAACGTAGATGAAGTTTAAAAAACCACTATATTTTTGGGGTATTTTTAAACTAAAATTATTTAAGGACATTTTTTTAACTATTATCGAATTCCATATGTGAATTATACTAACTATAAAAATGTGAGCCTAAACTTATGAGATAAGAATTGAAAGTTTTTTGTAACTTGTAACGATCCGCGAGGATAATAAAATATTTTTGTCAAGTTGAATTCAAAACTAATAAATTTGAGTGAATCGCCCTATCATAAGACATAAAAATGAATGTCAAATAAGTGTTTATGAATAATTGAATCGTATACATTCGTTAACTCTCAGCATAAAATTTTATTAGGTAAGGAAATTCTAATTAATAACAATTTTTATTGTAAAATATATTGAAAGGATTTTAAATTAGAAAAATAAAAACTGTTTAAATTTTATATTTTTCGCATAAAATTAATATTTACGAATTTATATTGGTGTAAAATCTGTAATTGAAACATCATCTTGGTTCTAATCTTTATTTTTAATGATATCCAAGATTATTTGAAGGAATTTATAAAAATTCAATATTCCTAATGATCTATGCAGTAGATTAACAGAGATCTAATAATGAGGATATAGTTCAAATATTAGTTGTCCAAGCTATACAGATTAAAAAAGATTATAGTTAGGTTTCTTAACTGTTTTTAGTATATTTTATTGAGACTCTTTGTAACAATTAATGAGTGAGCATAATAAAAACTAAGTTTCGAAATGTGAAAATGAATAATTGAGAAGTGTAATTTTCGTTAAAATTCGCATTAAGTCGCTAAGGGTCGAGCATGCACTTTAAAAAAATACATAATAATGAATCGTTGGTATGAATTTACATGCAATAATCTTAACTCATTCACTTATAATTTATTACCATCATAAAAATGAATGGTAACAAAATTTGAGATTTTCTCTATATGTTTTTGGAGTAGTTTCTTTGATTGGAATATACGTGAATTTTTGTTGTCATCCTCTTCGTTTATTATTGAAATTTTACAGATATCGGAAGAACTTGTTATTTGATTGTGTAATTAATAAGTTATTTTTTTGTGAATTGAAAGATAGACAATTTAAATGTTAAATATCTGGAGAGTGTAAATGTGGAAATTTTGAGGTTTCACGTCAAAAATAAATTTTATACTTTCTTTCCTTTTCTCATCTGCAATTGATATTTTTATGAAAATATTTAATTTATGAAAGTCGAGTTATTTCGCACTTTAATTCATACAAACACGAGATATTCAATCTGACATTGGAAAGGTAAATTTTATCTAATTAATCTGCCGTATCAATGAGGCATGGATAATTTCAAAAATAATACATATATAAATAACTTTGACAATGTTATTTTTCAAATAAAATAAAGTCATCTGATATTTTGTCAAGTAAGAACACTAAAGATTTTAAACGACGTGAAATATTTGAAAAACAACAAGATTTTATGCCATATCAAATTAAACTTGTCGTGATGGCTAAAATCTATGAATACACGTTTTTATGGTAAAGAAAACTTCCATTTATACCCACATAAGAAGATGCGAATTGTTAACTTTCTCATCTGAAACCTAAACCGCTTGCACGTGCTTACAATTCTTCTCCTCATCTTTATTGGTAGATATTTTTTATTTTTGTGTTCATAATAAAATGAAAAAATTTTTTTGATGTTTTTATTTTTGCAGAATACGATTTAAAATCAAATAAATTTTACGAACTTATAAAACCAGAAAGTGGAGTCATTGTCCGACACGTTTGAATCTTGACAGAGATAGAGATTTCATCGGTCTTTTTCTGGGTTTTAAAAATCATGTGCAACTTTTTTATGGCTTTGGAACTAATGTCTCAACGACTTATCTATTTTAATATTTTATATGAATCATTGATATTATCTCAACTCGATAGAAAGATGAGCAGAAAAACTGTGAGTAGGTCACATCACTTCACAAGTGGGTTAATCGTGAATGAACAACAAATTTTAACATTAAGAACTTCAGAAACTTGTTTATAAGATATTTTAATAGGTTGAAAATAGATTACCTTCTTGATAAATGAGACTAAGTAAGGAAAGAACGTTTTTCAAACGAGGATTGGTTTTAGGTTGAGTTTAAAAACCTCCTCAAGAACTGTATTTCAAAAATAACAGCTTGATCTAGATGCAGACAATCTTCTATTTTTTGTTCTAGTATACGTTTAAATCAGGATTATTGATTTTCAAAAATAGTTTTTTGAAAGATCGCAGAACAAGTTAGACGTCTAGACATTGTCATTATCCGTCAAAAAGTCCGTTGAATTTGTAAACTCTTAAACTGGAATTTCTATTCATCCCATAGATGGTATGTTAAAATTAATTTTTTTTACATTTCCATGAATATAATGCTATAATTTCAAAATAAATATTAAAGAAAGGAAAATAGTATCGAAGATCATCCTAGAGACTACAAGGGAAGGATTAACACTGTCAATGTTTGTCGCGGATTTATGCGTATGATAAAAAAACTGTTTTATCATTCATAGAAAACAAAAAAACGTAGAAAATCATAATATTAAAAAGTATAATTTTGATGTGTCTTCAGATATCTTCATCATATTTTAGCCGCATTCTTATACCGCGCCTTTAGATTCTGAAAAAGGTAATGCTATTCCTACAGTTACAAAAGACCAGCTACATGTCTTATTCTACCTGTGCAAATTACGAAAAAATGATTTAATAAATTAAAATTTTGAAAATAGGAATTTTCCATCAAAACAATAAATTAACTTAGAACGAAAGTTTTACGAATTTAATACTACGAAATGTACAGATAATTATTAAAAGCACATATTTCTGTTTATATCTGAAAAAGCATACATGACGTGATGGGTTACCTGTTATTGTAATAATTTTAAATTTTTTACATTTTCAAGGGCAACAAGTAACTTGAAAATTATGATCTATGTAAAAATAAAAAGACAGTTAAAACATGCGTGTTTAGTTGACGGATAATATTTATTAAAATATTTCTCCTGTTAGTAATTAAACAATTTCAATGAGAATAACTAATTTTAGTACTTTTAATGAATTAATCTAACTGCCAAAAAATTTGTAAAAATAATAAACATGCTTATCTTGTATAAATTTCTGGTTTCCAATTACATTATAATTACCTATATTTTTGATGCGAATCATGTTAGAAGGCCAATTATCTGGCATTCAAACTTTATTTCATTGTTTTTTTATTTTTGAACGATTTTTTATTCGGCCGTTTTCCTAACGTATTCACATGTTTGGTATAAGTTAAAAAAATTCCAACTTTTCCATCATTAAAAGTAGTATATCTAAATTTTAAACATCGTTGCAGATATAGTAGTATTTAAGTCGTCTTAAAACATAATTGAGCTCTTGCCTTTGCAAAGTCTGCCCAATCAAGTTATGCATGAGTTTAATCAATCACGTTTTTCTGTAAAAGTATAAAACTTACAAGCCTCTCTGGTTTTAATTTTAAGTTGATTACTGTTTATTGTAAAATTGGTGATTGAATTTGGAATGTAAACTCAGCTTTGCATTTTAAATTTCATTGTATTTTTATTTTAACTAAAAGGAGGTTTTATGATTTATAGCGTCGAGAATGTAGACTCCTCAATGTATTCTGGAGTTAAAAGACGTTTTTCTTTACATTGATATTTAAACTACATATTTTGAAAAAAAAAATTTTTCACTTCTTTCTGACTCTTCCTAATTTCACTGTGTTAAAGATGTTTAATTTATTTATGTACCATATTTACATATGTATACTAACTTTAAGTGAGGTTCCCTGAGAGATTATTTTGAAATATTACTTCCAATAACTTATGTGTAAGAATGTCAAGCGAAATATAATTGACTAGAATCAAACAAGGATCGTTAAATGAATAAACGGTCAGCATTTGAATTTTGTTGTTTAATAATAATCGATTATCTAATAATACTCTTTATTGTTTAAATCTCGTGCTTTTAAAACAAAAAACAGAGGTGAATGAATTTTCAAGTAATTTTAAACGAGTTTTTGTGTTACAAAAAGAAAAAGTACACCATAGTTTCATGTTCCGAAAATTGAAATTTCTGGTATTTTTTATGAAAGTAAACTTCTAATATTTGGATAAATAGTTTTGTAAATTTTAAACTTAATATAATTCACACTTTTAATATTTGAACTCGATACCTAAACCATAAAGATATAAATATGAAGCTTCCTTTATGACCCGCATTCACTTGAAAATAAAACAGTTAAAATCTGCTTTCATTCATAATATACGCTGAAATAAAAAATTTCGAGGTTAATACGTATAGTTCACATTATGATTCATTTTTAACTCTTGGCTAAAGTGTTGAAATTACATTGAATAAGCACTTCAAAATTCAATGTTTTACCTTTTGGGATTTAGCGTTTGAAACCCCTAACTTATGAACAGAATTAGTTTTGTTGATATATTCTAAGTTTATACTTTCTCCTTTCATCTGAAATGCTATGAAATGTGTGTCGTTGTTAATGTAAAGTCTTCTAAGGTTTTTAAATATTTGTTTATCCAGCTATTCATCGATTTAAGTTCGATCAAAAAGTCAACATAGAAGCGATGTAAAAGGAAAGTCTTATTCTTTAACATTAAAAAAGATGGTATTTACGTGATTTGTTTCACTGTCAATTTGTAAATTTACGAATGAGAAAATGGCGATTATTTATGAGTATTGGTTCAACCAAACTTATTCAACATTTAATCCTTAGAAAACACCGAGCATACCTTAAACTAATAATAAATCTATTTTGAGAGAGTGCTTTTAAAAATGACAAAATGAATTATTAGTTTAGGATTTGAACATTAATTAATATTTGTCAGTTCTGTCAACAATAATGACGCGCATAAATTTTTTAAAGCTGAAAAAGTGTTAGATGTTCTCGTTAGTAAAATAAGAGGCCAACCGAGTTGAGGTAAAGCATATAAATGTTAGAAAAAGTTAAACATGAATTATGAGAAAAATAAAGAATTCGAAAAATAAGTTTTAAATAACAGTTAGATTTGTTAAAATTATAAACTAAAATTCCTTTCGTTTATATTTTTCGAGATCGTAGAATGTAGTAAGAACCAAACGATCATTGAATTTTCTCCTGCAAGGGATTCGTGAGCTTCTTTACAGGCCTCTTTTTCGGCAAATTCAACAAATATCTTAAACGTCATTGACAACGAAAAACCTTTCCAATGTTTTCTATTTTTTTATCAGGTTCAGAAGAATCGAATCGAGGAATCTCAACGGAAAGTACATGACCATATTTCGAGCACTCCTGACGAACATCCTCAAAAATGTCTATCATTCATATGGTTGGTATTACCCTTATATTCACGGTCGTCCTCCAGGTCGTTGTTGGTTAAGCAGTTGATGAGACATAGGACTTCAGTGACCAGAAGGTCGTGGGAAATGATATGATCAGGATCGACCCCAGGCACCTGCATCTGAGAGGGGATGATTCCACCAAGGTTAGTTCCAGCCCTCGATCCGAGAACAGCACGCTGTACAACGAGCTTCTTGTCAGCAATTTGCATTCCGTTAAGACCAGCAATAGCCTATGGTAAATAAGAGCGTAC
>JALDNG010002317.1:0-40387 GCA_024349245.1 Neodontobutis hainanensis | reverse complement strand
GTCATATCAAGAGACCTAGAAGCTGAAATGTGGTCAGATGAGATGCTTGTTATCCAACAGAAAGAAAAAACAATATTCTAGCCTCTATAACTCTGTGCAAGTACTTCACATAATTATTCTGATTGTTTCCTAAGAAACTACAGGGTCTCAGTTTTCTAAAGAGGTCAGGCATTTGATGGTAGGCAAAAATAGCTGGGAACAGTGATCTCTGAAGTAGGCGCAGTGCAATGTCAAGGGAAAAGCCTAGTAAATGGCCCAATCCTCAAGAAGTTAAAATAAACATAATAATTCAAATTATTTTATTATAATATTAACATTATAAAAGTGTGTGTGTGTGTGTATATATATATATATATATATATATATATATATATATATATATTCATTCATTCCTTGGCGTGTGTATATTCATTGCATCTCTATGTTCTGTTCAATGTTATTTTCATATGGAAGTCCATGGTTATAATTATTCATAAGTATGCAGTGTCATAAGTATATCTCTGACGTTTATAACAAACTAGACTGTTTAAAAATCGGTAGAAAATTTAGCAAGTTATGGTTATTTAAAAAGTACATGCACCATTAAAACACAATGTTACGAGTGAGCAAGCTGCCTGTCACAAGATGGCCGCCAGTTGCGGACGTCGACCTCCATTGGCCGACAGCGCGGACGAGACATCTAGCCTTTCTTATGTATGTCTATGATTGGTGCATTCAAGTCATGTCATAAAGATTGTATTTACGAGATGAACGCATATGAATGCCACCACAATAATAAAAATATGAGTAGGAAGCTGAGAATTTTCTTTAAGTCCCAATCTTTAAGAGTTGACACACTCTATGAGAGTGTCAGTGAGAAACATTGTGGAATACCACTACTTATAGGTATTTAGCAGTGGCATTATCAGTCTTTTCTATTTAAAATAAAGTAATGGTTGTACAAAATATGATATAATTATAATATATAACAATATAATATTTAATGATAATGTTTACAGTGGCTTCATAAATTAATTTAAAACATTAAAAAATTATTTGTAAAACCCTGGCCTGCTGTCTTACAACAGACATTTACATCAGTAGTCTGGCGTTATAATCGATTTGCTTTTGGTGTACTGTGGAGTGGGTAAAACTGTTTTAATGGCAGGCTACAGGGATCTATTGACTTGCGCCTAGCACCGGGCGAACAACTGGGAGGCCTGGGTGAAATTTTTTGAAAACTGTCTCCACTGATAAATAACGTCTTGGGTTACGTCACTGTAACCCTGTTCCTGTAAAAGCGGGAGCGAGATTACGCTATAGGAAACATTCTTTGTGTGAGCGGTTGTGAAGCACGTGTGTCAAACACGCCAAGAATTGGCTTATAATACCTCGGTTGGTGACGCAGCTCATCAGTGGCAGCTGTTTGATTGCGCACACCTGCACAGAGGGTATAATAACACCTGACGCGGGAGCGTCTTCAGGTTTCTTTGTCTTCAGATCGCATTGTGTGAAGTGTGGGCAAACCTACTCTCTGTGCCAGTATGACAATATATATAAAATAATAAATACAAAAGTGTCATGGCTGGGTTCTGTGTTCCACTCTGGGGGGGGGGGTGAATTTTTGAAAATTACGTTGGTTTATGCTATCTAAAAACTATTGTTTTACTATGGAGTAAATCCCGAAAAGTCCGGATGTAACGGCCATTTTATTGCACATTCGTAATGACAATATTGGTGAATAGGGGACCAATGGGCAGATATCATCCATACCTATACTATCTATGATATTACCATGTAGGACTAATTTCTATGTAACAAAAGCACATTTAGATTAGATAACAAATAACCGATATGCTTTAAAACTATAGTGTCATATGAGTGTGTTTTTAAATGTGGATGGTGTTTTTTTGGGAAATTCGAGTTTGTAAAGATTTTCAGATCTCTGTTTACAACTATTTTCTCTGTAAAACAATTAGTAGGCTAATAACTGTTGTTTAAAAATCATTTGACTTAATATAATGAAAAAAAAAAAAACGTTTACTTAAACAATTAGTCAAATGTGAAAAACTTTCTAGAATAAAACATTGTTACTTATTAATGGTAACCCACTGTTAACGTTTTATTTTTTTCAAGTATAATTCGAATTCAGTCAGTGGGGAATCTGCTGCTGCGGCAGCGCTGTTTGTGTTTCACACACCACTGGCCGAAACCACACGTGCAGTATACGCATCTTCTGCAACACAGAGCAAATGCGGTTTTTGCATGGACATTCTACACTTTTCCATCAGTTTCTTGTCTATTTTACCAAGTGGATAAGAACGTAAGAAACATAATATTAATTGTCTAATTCTATATAATGCTAGAACCGTTTATTGACGATGGTTTCATAAATCATCTGTGCAACACACGTGTTCTGTTAGTAGTTTAGACTAAACCTAAGTTATATTACTTGGTTTATCAACGATTTTCACGCAGTGATAATACATTTATTGTTGTCCTAATTTGTTGCTGCATTTCAACTTGCATACAGACTAATTCCATTTTTGTGTCTCACTGGCTAGGTGTGGATTAACTAGACCTAAGTTACTCATCACTCTTCAGAACACATTGTGCCTAGACGAAAAAAACAGCTTTTAGTATGTCACATATCACACATGGAAACTTAGCTTGAGGCTATGAATGGGCTACAATGGCATATGTTATTCAAAAGTTTACATGCCACTCATGTGGTATGCACCTGAAAAGTATAAAAGCTATGTTGATCATCAGATTTTGCATAGACATGAAGCAAATATTTATTTTCCATGTTGCTTTTCAGACTGCAAACAAAAATTCATTAAGTACACTGCTTTAAAAGATCATGTCTATCGCTCCCACAATCAGACATAAAAATCGCTCACCTTTAGGCGAAATTCGCCGTTTGAAACCAAAATAGGTGACCTACGTGAATCGTATAGATTCGATGAGAAAATGTTTAGGGAGAGGGGGTAGGTACCGGAGAACAGGTGCGCATGCCAGAAGGGACCGCGAGTGCATGGAAATAGCACGATTGGCCTTGCTTCACCAGTTTGTTTCTCTGGGAAGGTAGGGGAGTACCATTACCTGATTGGTTTACAAGCAGATTGCATTCGCGTGCCAGCCAGGTTTGTGCTTACCAGGCGTGCACACCAAGGAGTGCGGACCACTATCAGAAGCTGAAGAAGCACATCTGTCCTCTGAGATTTTACCAGACTGAATTTGGTGAGTGATGGTTTATTTTAATATTTTCTAGTATATCTGTTAGTTACCTAGGAGCTCTGTTGACATAAGCTAGCTAACGTTAGCTCCAACTTGATGAACTGAGTCATTAAACACAGCAGGAGAGAACGCATAGCGTTAGCCAGCTAACGAAAAGCTCCGGTGGCAAATTCTTAATGTTAGCTAACGCTACCGTTAACGTAAGTCTAACATTAGCATGATATCCCGTTACTAAAGTTACCTGCTAGCTTTTATAGGTGACGGCAAATCACAAAAAACACTGTTAATGTTAGTGCTTCTTTCTTAAATATCTACAACTCGTTTTTCCAGGACGTGTACTGTAGATGATTTTGAGGTGAGGGGACTGACAAGGCTGAAGGTAAAGTGAAGTGTCAAGAAACAGACGGCTAAAGAGGAGAAAAAGGCAAGGCTGAGACATGTGGCAAACAACAAAAGCGGGCCATGGAGACACTGGTGGTCCAGGCAAAGAAGAAAAAATGAGATCTGCTTCTAAGAGTATTACGAACAAACTATAATGTAAATTGTTATCTTTGCCAATAAAATGTGTTAAAATCTGAATTGCGTAACATTGTATTGTCTGTCATTGTTCCAATCATGATGGAAGAGAAGACAAGTTAAGCTATAGCATGTCTACCATCTCTTGTGGGGTTTATGCATTCAGCCATTTGTGTTGCCCTTATACCACATTGTGCCTCATATATACTGGACATTTTAGACCCAGTGACAGGCTGGCATGAAATGGCTTGCATAATACTTAGTAAGAAGACCATAATATTTTTGACTCATGGCTGAAGTTATGTTTTAATGCCTCTCCCCAGGTTGGCAAAAAATGCATCTCTAAATGCATCAGATTGATGCTTTAAAATAGTGACTATTTAAAATTTTCTTCCAGGGGAGCATGCCCCCGGACCCGCCTAGAGGGGTAATATCTTTCTCACCTTTTTCACCCCTGACCCGTTTTCATGCCTGCACAACAGCCATGTTTCACATTTAGATGACACACAAAGGTCATTTGTCTGTGATGATGTCAATTGTAATAAGCAATGCATAGATCTCAGAGATCTTATTGCACACCTCAAGGTACATTTGAGTAAGCATGAGTTAGTACATTGCCCATTCACCAATTGTAAAAAGGCATTTAAAATTAATTCATTTACATCCCATGTTTCAAGAACACATAAAAATGAAACTGATGCTAATTCTAGAGTCACACACTCTGAGCCATATGTGTCTTCTCAACTGGATGAAGATTAAAGAGACTTTAAGAGCAAATACGAACATGTCAGATACTGAGATTCATTCAGTTTTGCAGAGCCTTCAGGAAACTGATTTGCATGCTGCATGTAGCGGTCAACTTTCTACTGAATATACCAGAAGGCAGTATTTTCAGAAGAACTTTGCTTATGTGCAGCCACAAGCTGTTGACTTGGGCACCAATGAACATAGAAGAGACTGTTGTGCTCAATACATACCCCTGCCTGACACTTTAAGAGCTATTCTAAAAGATCCTGTTGTGTGGCAAGAGTGTGTTGAGTCTCAGAATCGTCTTGTTTCTGATGGTATCTTAAGGGATGTTTGTGATGGCTCTGTCTTTAAATCCAATGAGCTATTTCTGCAAGCAGGTGACATGATCTTAAAACTGATCTTGTATCATGACGCTTTTGAAGTGGTCAACCCACTTGGGTCATCAAGAAAAAAACACAAGTTTGTTGGAGTATACTTCACACTTGCTGACTTTGAGCCATTCCATCGTTCCAATATTGACAATATGCAGTTAGTACTGTTGTGCAAAGAGACAGACTTCAAATACTTTGGTCAGGACACTGTGTTTTCTAGAATGTTGTCAGACCTGAGACAGCTCGAAGAACACGGAATAGTTACCACGTCTGGTCATGTGGTTCGAGCAACACTGTTATCTATTGTAGGTGACAATTTGGGGTCACACTGCATTGGTGGCTACACACAGAATTTCAGCACTTCCAAATACTTCTGCAGGTACTGTGAGGTGCAAAGAGACCAACTTGAGAATGCAACTCAGTGTTTTCCTGTACGAACAGTTGATACCTACACAGAAGCAGTGCAGTTATTGAAGCAGAGTAATGTTCATGAAGTTAAAGGAATATATTGTGACTCAGTCTTTAACTCCCTGAAACATTTCCATGTATGTCAGCCAGGCCTTCCTCCATTTATAGGGCATGATTTGTTTGAGGGAGTTGTAGCTTATGACATAGCTATTTACCTGCGGTACTTCATAAAGGTTAAGCACTGGTTCACATACACTCAGCTAAACAGACGTATCACACAATTTGCTTACAAGGACTCTGATTGCAACTCACGTCCCGCTCCAGTGAGTGAAAAAGCCAACACAATTGGTGGTCAAGCAGCTGAGAACTGGTGTCTCATTAGACTTCTGCCTGTCATTATTGGGGACAAAGTTGATCTTTATGACCCAGTGTGACAACTAGTGATTGCTTTGAAAGAACTTGTTGAAATAGTATGTGCTCCCTCAATCACCACTGCCCAGATTGCTTACCTCAACATTGTTGTGTCTGAATATCTAGAAACAAGGAAAGCAGTGTTTCCTTCTGATCGTTTAAAACCCAAGCACCACTATCTTCTCCATTACACATCATTGATCCTCAAACTTGGCCCCCTAATACGACTATGGACAATGAGGTTTGAGAGTAAACACTCCTACTTCAAGAGGTGTGTAAGAAGAACTCAAAACTTTAAGAATGTATGCCAGTCACTCGCAAACCAGCACCAACTCCTCCAAGTGACCCTCAGCTCAAACTCCTTTTTTGCACTAGTGCTGAGGGCAAAAAACTCAACTCCATATCATGCTCACCTGTATAGTGATGCAGTGCAGTTCAAGCCCACATGGTTACAGAACCAGATTCTGTATTCCATGAGGTAAACTTTAAGGGAACCCTTTACAAAAAGGGATCTTTTATCTGCCTAAAACAGGAGTCTGATGAGTCAATCAAGTTTGGTCAGATTGAGCTTGCTTTGATCAAACAGGAGAAAGAGGTGTGCTTTTTGGTGACACCTTACACTTCAATGTATTTGGAAGAGTATGGACTTTATGAAGTCACACAAGCAGATGAGGATATGCACTGCATAAATGCAAAGTACTGCATAGATTTCTACCCATTGCCTCTGTACAGTCTGAACAGATGTAACGTCATATCTCTTAAGCACTGTGTTGTTGATTAGGGTTGAGGTCTGCAGTTATTTTCAGTGCTAGTCTGATATTCATTAAGACAATAACCAGTCTGATATTCACTCAACAATAATAACCCATTTTTTTACTCCTTCTTGCAGTCATGGATGAATGGGTGAGCAACCTAACCTTATCCCTAAGTTCCATATTCAGCCAGGAGGATGTTATAAAGCGAGTGGTGGAGGCGATTAAAGACCTTGGAGTTTCTTCCGCTGAGGACCTGAAGTTTTTGGAGGCAGATGACCTCGCAGGAGTCCTTAGGCCAATAGAAACAAAAAAAGTCATTTCCCACTTTAAATGTAAGTAAATTAATAATCCATGAGCAACTTTGTAAGAAAGTTTCATTTTCATATTGTGTATAAAGTTCTAAGCAGCATGTATGACAAGTTTAAGAGACTTACAGAATACATGAATCCATGTATTTTACTCATTCTACTTGATCTATCTAGTTGTGTAGTGTGGCATTTTAATTAAAGTAAAAATTCTCAAAGTCTGAGACCATTTAATGTGTAATTGCAACAAGATTATGATTCTCACAAGCCCGAAAAATAAGGCAATTTTATGCAAATCATATTGCCTATTATAAATTTTTCTGTATTGTTTTGGTTCATCCTCAGTGATGGTAATGTTGAATGATTCCTCACAAGCTACTACTTCAATTGAAGAGTCAAGCACTTGGTGAAGATTCATTTGTTAGTGACATTGATGATTACATGACCAGCAATAACTCCACACTAAAAACCACTGCTGCAAGGAGCTCAGCTTTGGTCATGTCAAAGATAAGTCAAGTTTCACCCATTATGCCAAGTCAAGCCTCACCCAGTGTGTCAAGTCAAGCCTCACCCAGTGTGTCAAGTCAAGCCTCACCCAGTGTGTCAAGTCAAGCCTCACCCAGTGTGTCAAGTCAAGCCTCACCCAGTGTGTCAAGTCAAGCATTATTTTTTGATTCAGAGAGTGGGTCCTCCCCTTTAGCCATGGAAAATAATAGCTGGCATTACAGCTTTAATATACCATGGAGTAGTCATGTTGCCCTCAAGTACAAGACAGGTTGCCCTCAAGTACAAGACAGGTATTAGATAATGAGCAGAGGCCTTCTGCAGCACAGAGAAGAGAGATTGTAAGGATTGTGGTGGCTGAAGTTGTCACGGTGTGCAAGAATCCTAGAAAGAGGCACATTGCTGAAATAGCAAGGAAGATGATTATTCAATACACAAAATCCTTTCGAGATGAGATCGAGGGCCAGGTTGTCGGCACTGGGTACAACTCCCTTGTGAAACAGTTAATGTCTCGTATCGATAATTTCAGACGACTCCAAGCTCCTACCAAGAAAAGGTTTTCTGAAAGTGGCTGCCCTGAGAACGTAAAAATAGTGCGTAAAGATGCATATGGCTGCATTAATCCTGACCCACATCTTCCTACTGGTGAAACAAAACAATTGCTGTCAGGTTTCATGTCTGTTGTTGTCTGTTTTATTTGGTTGAGTATTTGTCTTAGTTTTGTACTGAATTGTTATTTGTAAGTGGATTTGATATTGTTTCAAGTCTGTATTTTAGTTCATGGATTTTATTTTGATATGTCTTGCCCTTGTCTGTGTCTGAGATTGACTTCCTGCCTTGTGTCTTTCCCTCCTGTATGATTACCTGCTCCGCCCTAATATGTTTCACCTGTCCCTTGTTGTCTGTGTCTATTTATGGATGTCTTATGTAGTTTTCCTAGTCTGTTTTGTATATGTTCTTTCAAGATCTCTTGCCTGTGTTTTCGGGGTAATTTTTGGTTCTGGATTTGTTAAGCTCGGACCTTAGTCTTGATTATTATGTTCCTCTGGATTTTCTGTTGGTTACTTTATCCTAAATAAACATTTGTTAAACTTTTCACCTGTCTGTGGTTTTGCATTGGAGTTTTCCTGCTCCTGGGCCATCGGCCGTGACAGAAATAAACTTTTGTTAAACTTTTCACCTGTCTGTAGGTTTGCATTGGAGTTTTCTTGCTCCTGGGCCATCGGCCGTGACAATTGCAAGAGCAAAAACAAGAAGAGCTAATTAATATTTTTAAAAACAAAGATGAAAAGAAAATGGAAAAATTGATGTTGGAGACATTTCCCTCACAGAGAAGAGACACATTATCAGGACTGAAGGAGACCGAAGAGATATTTAAGGTGTGGCCTTTCCTGTTCCAGGAATTTGGAATGAGGCTTCATTTCAGATAGCTAACAGGCATCCAGATTGATGACACCTTTGAAGAGTCCACAGCTTCCAAGATCAGGAGAATCCTGCGGTACTCTCAGTTTCCCCAAACTGATCCATTAAGCAGATTAGGCACTGTTCTTAACCAAACTCTGGAAGGAGGTGATGAAACTTGTGCAGCTATTCTGATGCTTCTAGCACATTTCAAAGAGCAACAAGACGAGATGTTTCTAATTGTCGATGACACTGCCATTGCAACTGATGTTGACACCACTAAGCTTCCTTGGAACCCCTGCATTGTGGTTTGTGGTAGGTTGTGCAAATCACTTTAATTTGTTGTTTAATTAGTTATTTTGAAATTGTTTACACAAGTAACAGGTCAAGAAGAGTGTACTGTACAATGCTAAACGAATGTCTTGGCGAAAAATCATATAACAGAATTTTTTCAATTCCGTTTTAATTGTTTGCATAGCCCGATTTATTGTTTTGTTCATGTTCAAGAATGAAGCTAACTAAGCAGTATGCATAACAGCTTCTGGCTTGCATAACGTCATTGTATCCATATACTTTAAGCAAGATATTTACTGGCTATTTTAATCAAACTCTGATTGCACCGTTTACAGGAAACAGCCCACTCACTGCCAAGATGTTCATGGTTGCAGTGGACCAGTTCATAGTAAATGATCAGCTTCCCAGCTTCAACAAAGCGTTCCAGATGATGATTTGTTCATATTACCTGCACAACATTGACTATCCAGTGGAAATTGCAGCTACGCCGGAGTTCTTACAGAGGTATCTAATCATTATGCATTACACATTAAAAATATACAATTTATATTGTAGTTGAACTTGATCTTGTTTTTATATTTGTATAATTGTCATCTTAAAGGGTTAGTTCACCCAAAAATTTAAATTATGTCAGTAATTACTCACCCTCATGTTGTTCTAACCCTGTAAGACTTTTTTTCATCTTCAGAACACAAATTAAGATTTTTTTTTTGTATATAAAATCTGAGAGCTGTCTCACTCCTTCACAGGCTGCTAGGTAATCGATATCTGCCATGCCAGAAAAGGTAATAAAGACATCGTTAAAATAGTCCAAGTGATAACAAAAATAACGACTTTCTTCCACTCTTCATTTTCTTCTGTGTGGCCCTGAGTGAGTTCACGTAGTGTAACAGCGCAGCGCTTCTGGGTTGACAACAGCTCTCAGATTTCATAAAAAAAATCTTAATTTGTGTTCTTAAGATGAACAAAAGTCTTAAAGGGTTGGAACAACATGAGGGTGAGTAATTACTGACAGAATTTTCATTTTGGGGAACTAAGGGTTATTTCACTCACAAATGAAGATTTACTCCCCCCTCGTTTCTCCAACTCCATCCAATCATCTTTGCAATACAAATTTAGATTTTGAAGAAATCTAAGAGTCCATTCTGTCCTTCCATTGATAGCTACGCAACTACCACTTTGACACTTCGAAATCTATATGTATTGAGTGGTTTAGTCCAAATTTTCTAAAGAGAAGGTTTATAATGAACAGGTTGAATTAAAGGTTATTCACATATAAACATTAACCCATGCACACATAAGTTGTGGTAAATGGAAGCTCAAGTATGTTTGCTTGATGTACAAGAACGCCAATGGCTGTTTTTACGCAGCACGTTTGAGCTTCCACAAGAGGTTTGTTCTGTCGCGTTAAGGTTTGTTAGTTTGCTTATCAATGTTTATATGTGAATAAAAGCCTAAATTCCATCTGTTCTTCATATGAAGTTTCAGAAAATGTGAACTAAACCAACTCTATTCATTAGATTAGATTTGTTTAATCTAATGAATTCATCGATTCGTTTTACGATCTCTTTATGATCTTTTTTTTTTTTAAGCACCAAAGTGGTAGTTGCATAGCTGTCAATCGAGGAACAGAAAAAAGATCTTCATTTGTGTTCAGAAAATGAACGAAAGGCTTACAGGTTTGGAACGACATGAGGGTGAGAACTAACTGACCAGAATTGAAATTTTTTTGGGTGAACTATCCCTTTAAGATTAAATGTGTAAGCAGAGAGCAAGCTTACGTTAATGACTAGTTTCAATCATAGAAACTATTACATTGAATGTTAACATGTTAAATGGTTTAACATGTTATATGGTGTGTGGAGTAGGGCTGTCACAATTCCTCAATTAAATTCCAATAACATGCATTCGGTAAATCATATAAAGTCTGACGGTTTTATGTTTCAAAGTGTTTCGTGTTTTACTGCTGTCCATTTGTATGTGTGGAGCTTCTCAAACTCCGTCTTTGCATGTGATGTTAGTTTGAGTTGCTTAAAACCAGGGGTGCGCACCAAAATACAAACTCCACTGTGTAATTTGCATGGTTGACAACTGTTAATGAAAAAGGTTTTTAGATCAATGCTGTAATACTGTATGCAATTTCCATTTGAACTGAATGCATAAATCTGCCGATTTCAGAAAAAACTGTAAAATTCATTGACTCGCTTCACTCGGCAGTGCTAAAACTGAAATCACTAAATTACTTACTTCCTGGGTTTGAAAATTGTTGCAATTCTTATTAAAAAGTAAAGAAAGAAAATGTAAATAATAACATTGTAAGTGTACTATGAAATTATTATATTTTTATTTAGTAATTTTTTTTTTATATAATAGTATTATCACTTTATTTTGTTTGTTTTATAAAAAAAACATTAAATAAAATGCAGTATTTTTTTTTTATATTTGTATAGTTATAATTAATGGGTCGTGCAATGTGAGCACCAACTTGAATCTCCAGGTGCTCTCATGAGAACCAGTTGAGAACTTTTTTTTTTTTTTAAACATTTTGTATGCAAATTGTTGCCTTTATTCAGATTTGTAAAGTAAATCATTGATAAACCTATGCCAACCCAGAAGAATACATACAATTCTTACTAAATATGTAATAAGTTCATTGCAATTTCAAAATTGGATGTTGATGTTCACTTATTCATTTTAAAGTTAGAGTGGCTGTAGCATTTCTAAAGAAAATGTTAAAGATTAAGTGGACATTGAAATTAAATGTTGTTTGGCCAATATATAAAAAGGATCTGTTGATTCTGTGGATTGTAACAACAAAAAGGCTATTGGCGCCCTCTGCAGGCAGTCGTTATAATACTAAATTGATTATTGGCGCAAAAAATAATAGACAAGCAACTTAATGGAGATCAAGGGACCAAATTCACACGCAAGGAAAAGGGACGCCAGCATGCCGTCAACCCAAGAGTGCTGAGCCTCATTTCCAAAATTGCCAATTTTGAGTGGACAGAGTAAATGGTATCACTTCCTCACAAAACAAACACAATCATTAGTGAAGAGATAAATTAGTACATAAGTCAGTCCCAAAACTAACAAAAGATCTGATTTTGGGGCATATACACACTGAAAGGTGGTCGTGGTATCTTTTTTTTATAAGTGACATAATTTGCCTTACATGTTAGAGAATTAATTATAATTTTGCCACATTTCTAAAATTGTTGCATAATTAATCTCAGTTCCTCTCTCTTCTTATAGATACCTGATGTTCTGAGATGTGCACAGTATGGATGCAATGTTTCTTGATGCTCCTTGAGGGTGAGTAAATGATGACAGCATTTAATTTTTTTGGGCGAACTAAGCATTTATATCCAGAAGAAACAAGAGGAAATTAATATAAAAGGCTTTATTTTCTAATATGTCTTTGTTGTCAAGGCTTTGACAAAAATGTTCAACAATAAATTGTCACTTGACTTTAATTTGTGTTAATCTCTTTTCTGATGCACTTAAGTCCACACTAAACCACTTTAGCAAAAAGCTGCAATGTTAACTTTCAAATATGTTGCAGTGCTTTTACTTTCTGTGACATCACTGATTGTGTGTGTGGCAGGAGGCACATGACTGAAAGTTTCAATCTGGAGAGTAAAGGTGCAAGAGACAACAAATTGTTTAATGCAATGATAAAAGTTTGCTAAAATTATATATCGACAATTACAGAGTTTATATGTAAAAATACAACTATTTGTAAAACTAATAATATTTACTCTAAAATTACAAGAAAATGTGTTAGATTGTTAGTATGGATATAAACCTTTAATATAATGAGCTACACATTTAATTACACATTTTTATTCTAATTTTACACAACTTTGTATGTAATTTAAGAAAACAAAAAAATTCTGTATAAATAATATGGTAATTGTACTGTATAAAAAATAATATTTACTTTAAAATAACAAGGAAATATGTAAGATTATTAGTATGGCTATATTATTGTAATTTTACACAACTTAATATGTAATTTAAGAAAACAGAAAAACACTGTATAAATAATACAGTAATTGTACTGTATAAAAAAAAATATTTACTTTAAAATAACAAGTAAATATGTTAGATTATTAGTATGGATATAAACCTTATATAATGAGCTACACATGTAATTACACTTTATTATTGTAATTTTAAACTACATTATATGTAATTTAAGTAAACATAAAAATACTGTATAAATGATACAGTTATTGTACTGTATAAAAAAATAAACATTACTGTAATTTGACATTAGTGATATAATCCTTAAAATAACAGACAATTATTTTACAGATATTGTTTGTAATTTTACAGAATTTTGAATGTAATTAAAAATAACAGAAAAATACTAAAAAAAATTAGGATTTTTTTTTTTTACAGTGTATATCATAAATAATGTTCTAGCATGGTTCATAACAGACTAATTTAAAAACGTTAATATGGTCTAATATTTGGCATAATGCTCCCTTCTACACTTAATTTCTCTCGTGAGCTAATAAGCTTTGAGTAGTTTTCTGATGTAAATGAAAAGGTAGAGACACAGTTCATACTGCCGTTGTGTCCTTGAGCAAGACACTTAACTCCTTGCCTCCAGTGCCTTAGCACTGGTGATGAATGTGTGAGTATGTTTGGTGATGGTCGGAGGCCGAGGCGCAAAATGGCTGCCACGTCTCTGTCAGTCTGCCCGGGCATCTGTGGCTACAGAAGTAGTTTACCATCATCAGTGTGACTGTGGAGTGAATGAATAATGGTCTGTAAGTGAGTCCCTTGGGAGAAAAGCGCGATATTAATCAAATCCATTATTATTATTATAGTAAATGAGAATTATGACAGTGTTTACACACTCTTTTCATGTTTGGGAAAAAAAGAAAACCAAAACATGTCAATGTTTTATTTGATACCATTTTGTGTAAAACAGTCAAATTGGAGAACTGCTTCTTTGATGTACATTGTCAAATCTGGAATTTATATGTCTTTTATAGGAAGCTTGAAGAAAAATTCCCTTACAAATACAATCACTAGAAAAGATGCAGAAAAGGCGGTGTCAAAGTGGCTCATTGGTGCCAGGGACAGGGGAGGAAACAGGACTGCAAGGGCTCGTGCAGAGCAGAATGGGTAAGAAATAATAATAATATATTTTCTGAATTATATTTGCTGTGTACTATACGCAGCATATGCCTTTGCCTGACATGCACTTCTTCAAAAATCTAACAACGTGTTCTATGCTGTGATTGGTGTGCTAGAACCCTTCCCTCTGTATGCATTTATTTAGTGTGAATTTACTCAAGTCTGTACAGACTAAATGTACTACACAATGATGCAGAAATCAAATCACAGGTTACGGCTTATGTCTGACGGCTTATGTCTGACAGAAATATAAATCAACTTTTAGACTTATTGCAGTCACTTACTCGTTTTTGGTGGAGTTGTTTAGTGGAGTGTCCATGTAAATGTATTCCACATCATTGGTTCTCAACTAATTTTCTGAAGCCCCTTTAAGAGACCCTCTTCAGGTGCCTGATGCATAAACTGCTACTCTTAAAAGTTAAACATCTGTTATAGTTCTTTTTCCTCAAAGACTGGTCATAACTTTGCAAAGTTAGTAGGGATGGCACAAATACTGATTTTAAGGTATGCCTTGGTATTAATACCATTAAACGCATAATAACGATATTAATAAAGCTAATTAATATGAGCTGATGAGGCACAAATAAAAATAAAAATCAAGTTAAACTTACATTTATTCCATTTTAAAGCTGTAATTATACATAATACACAGTACATAATTATAGCGTGGAGCTAAGGAGGGCTTCATTTGGAGCAGCAGGTGTGTGTGTGTGTGTGTGTGTGTGTGTGTGTGTGTGTGTGTGTGTGTGTGTGTGTGTGTGTGTGTGTGTGTGTGTGTGTGTGTGTGTGTGTGTGTGTGTGTGTGTGCTGATGCTGAGCAGGACAGATTTTGGTCAAAGGAAGACAGAGCCTGGACCCTGGGATTATTTAAGGAGATTTTTTGGAGAGTCTAGTGGAGAATGAGAATAAATTTAAATTACCGGCCAAAGCACTGCCTTAAAGAATCTGCAGTCATTTATATATTTGGAATAATGTATCATAATAATTATTATATTGTATGACTGAATAAAAATCATTTATCTAGGCACAATTTACTTGGGAAAATAATAGCTTTCCAAGTTTCAATCAAGACTGTCAATACAGTGATATTTTTTCTCAAGGTTATACCGTGAGAATCTCATACCGTCCCATCCCTATCGAAAAGTATAGCCTCATTTACATCAAAGATGTGTGGCTTTGCTGGGCTCCAGGAATGTGGTTAAGAATAACTGATTATCAAAGGGATGTGAGGTGTGAAAGGCGTGACATGTTCAATTTAAACATAACATGTATTTTATGTAACAGTTTAAATGTTTTACAGTTTTTCTCATTTGCTAAGACACACTAAATGAAACTGGGATCCGCTTGATCTTCAACATCACATTATTAGCACAGCAGAAGTCTTCTCTTGCAAAGGTTTTAACACTTTTTCATTTGTTTCACTCATTTTTCACACCCTTTTTCAAAACAGTTACCACAGATCTCATTGAAAGGCCCCAAACTCTATTGGATTCACTGTGTTGAACAAAAGAAAACAATCTATTCACAGCTGATAGAAACTACTTGCATAATTATAAATCTCTATGCACCTATGTGAAACTCATTTGCACAACTCTTCAATCAGCAATCAGTCCTCATCCATCTATAAAAGATGCCACCTCTGTGTTGCTATTTGCAAGCATGGATCAAAGAGGCCATAGGCACGGAAGGAGAGTAAGAGGCCATGGCAGAGGGGCCAGAGGAAGAGGAGTTTGTATGCGTGGTGGAGGAGCTGCAGCAGCAAAAGGACAAAATCAAGCTGAAGTTTCAAATGAAATTCGGGCAACAATTACTATTGACCATGCTGGACAATGGGTCCAGCCCATTCTGAGTCGGAGCACTGTGGCATCTATTGTCAGGCTTTTTCGGAATAAGAACAGGTAATTCACAGTGTTTCTGTAATATATACCACTGTGTATTTCAGCTTTACTGTATTGCCCTGTTAGCAGAACAAACTGTGTCTACAGTAATGCAGATGTTTTATCTTTCCCATTTTTTGACTGTCATACAGTAATGTCAATTTTGAATTTTGACATGCTTTTGCTTTTACTTTGTAGAATCCACACATTGCCACACACTGGTGGCAGAGGAAAGATATTTACTAAATGTGAAAGATAAAAAGTATATATCTTTTTTTTTTTTTTTTTTTATAAAAGGTATTTCCACCCATAAGTTTCCTTTTGGTAGCTTTTTTCAGTATCCATTTGAGTTTGTAAAGTATCATATTTCATATCGATGGCTGCATTTTGTATTTTGTTGTCCATTGTGTAATGATTGATTAAAAGAATAAATTCATTTGACCACAAGTTGTGGTGTTTGATGGAAATATTTGCTTATGTTGCATGTTTTTAATGTTTTGTGAGTGTTAGAGCATTTTGCTAACAAAATGAGTCATTTTGGCCATTGAGCTTCAGTTTTATCCTGTGTGTTAACAGTTTTGAAAATGTGATGTCAGAGTGGGCAAATGTGTTTAAGCAATCGAGAAAAACTGTAATATGAGAGGTGAAATATATTAATTAATTTATTTATTTATTTTTCTTTTTAGGTCCATTGGCAGAGTAACAATGCAAGACTGAGGAGCTACAGTTTTGTGTTATTTTTCTAACTTTTACATTATTACATTCCAAATATGTTGTTAAAGCATTACTGCACTTTTTGTTTTGTATTTGAATTTTAAAAAGTTTTCAATAAATGAAAGCATGAGCTACTGGTTTTTCTTAATTAAAGCCAAACATTTTACTACAACTACAGCGAGTTATATGTAACATTTCTATTTAGGGGTTTACTGTAAAATAAGGTAACCCAAGCAAACTAGTATGTTAGCCCATACATATAGCTGTTGAGGACCATAAGGAGCCTAAATAAAACCCAACTGGGTCCCATCATTAACCCATGTAATTAGTCTCTTGTGGGCCCCACATGGGATTACCCAGCTGGGCCCTAGATAGAGCCCACCAAGAGCCCATCATAAACCCATTTGGGCTAACCCATTTTGGGCCACCATGGAAACTGCGGACAAAATTAGCTGGGCCCCTGTTGGGTAGTCCAGTTGGGCCCCATAAATCAGCCCAGATGTAACCTATTTGGGCCCCACATGGGTGTGTTAGCTGGGGCGGATTATTTTTTCCGTGAGTTCCATAATATGCACATTGTGGAGAGCAGGTAAGAAATTAATAATAAATTGTTTTAATAAGTTCTAGTGATGGGAACTTCAGATCATTTTACTGACTCAGTTCTTTAAGTCTCGTTCAGCAAAATGAACAATTAAAATGTTACATGTTAAATTTTTTTACACATTTAGTACTTTTGGAATCAAAACTATTAATAACTATGAGCCAAACTTCGAAAAATAAATTATAGATATATTGCAGCTTGCTTCAGGCAGAGAGTTCAAATCACCTCTTAATCCAAATCGCTTTTTCTTTTGTCACTTCATATTTAGCTAATCACGTCTGTTCCCTGGAAAATTTAGTTCACCTCTCATGTCTTTGAGCTGTTAGTTCCGTCAACATGTCTGCTCTGGGTTGTGACAGCCTCATATAGCCGTAGATAATACATCCGTCCGTCCGGAAACAGAGTCGTTCATCTCCCGTGTCTCTGAGTCGTTCGTTCGTTCATTCATTCAAGTCCCCGTAGGCTGAATGCAGAAACAGAAGGATTTGTTCATCTCTTGAGTCAGTCTTTGGGTCTGAGTCTCGTTCTTTTGTCATGCATTGGGTACAGAAATAAGTTAATAGTGTAATGATGTTGCGAGAGACTGAACAGAAGGGGTCATGTGACAAAACGAGACTCAGACCCGAAAACTGACTCAAGAGATGAACGAATCCTTCTGTTTCTGCATTCAGCCTACGGGGACTTGAATGAATGAACGAACGACTCAGAGACTCGGGAGATGGAACTTATTAAGTTCCAATGACAAGTATGATTATGATCATGGTTATGTTCATGGTCCAACGCAACATACAACAACAATACACATGCGTTACTATATATAGTATTCACATATATTAGCAGTATTTTAGTCCCTCTTTGCACTGGGGTCGTTTAAAATGTTGGATTTTTTATTTTTTTTTATCTTACATTATCATTCAAATGACCAAAAACAAGGGTAATCACATGTCAATTAAGAAAAATAGAAATATTTTACAAGACAGATATTAAAAGATTGGCTTTGTCAAAAATAGAATATAGATAGGGTTACAATGGACAAACTTGGAAGGCCATTACAAATATAATTTTTATACTTTTTATTAAATTAATATCAGTAATAGGATTGATCATAGTAACAGGACTGAGCAAAGTAGCAGAGAAGACAGGACACATTATTCAGTAGTTATTGTAAAGTTTTACCTTTTTTTTTTAATTGCATTATATTGTTTTGCACTCTTATACTTGTAATAGTGAAGCACGTTACATTTCTAAAAGATCTAAAGTCTGGTTTCACAGATAGGGTTTAGACTAAGCCATGATTAGGCCTTAGTTCAATTAGTACATTTAAGTAGCTTTTATAAGCATGCCCTAGAAAAATACATTACTGGTGTGCACCCTTGTCTCCATCTGCTTGTCTGTGTATGTCCTCTAACAAAACTTAAAATATATTGGTATACTGACAGCAGGAAAATGTTAAGTGAATGTAATGAAAGGAGAGAACTCAAATGAAACTGTTTAAATATCCATGGTATTAGTGAGATGAAAAGTAGTGAAGTTGTGTTGTTGTTTACATTTTTCTTCTTAATTTCTATAGCATGCCGAGAAGAATTACTCCGCTTCAGGATGCAATGAAACACATCCTTTCTGAAAAAGACAAGAGTCAAATGCTAGAAATAAAATATATTAATCAAGTTAAAGGTGAGTGACTTTGACACACTGTAGACAAGACTGAGGGGTTATACGTCACTGGTTATTGATATTATGAACAGTGGTTTTCAGTCCTATTAATTTTACAAACATAAATATAAATTAAAGTTGTTAATAGTATTTTAATAATAATTTAATTAATAGTGGGCCTGTCTGTTGCTGTATTCTACACTTAGACATGTATTTATTATTTTACATGTAGAATTGCATTGTAGCAATTATTATAGGAATAATTCAATTTGTATGTGATTATTTGCAGTGCTGAGTGTCCCAAACTATTCTGTCTATGTAATGTATTTAAGTTCCTGTGTATTATTGTGAAATGTCATATTTCTGTTGGTTTTTTAGATTGACTTCCTGTCCTAGTGTCTTCCCCTCCGTTATGATTACCTGCTCCGCCCTAATGTGCTTCACCGGTGCCTCATTGTGTTCCCTATAGTCTGTGTGTGTTCCCCTGTCCTTTGTTGGATTGTAACATGATTTTGGTTCAGAAGCCCATGGAGTGTCCCATGAAGCCGTAAGCTGGTTTTGCCGAGTGGCCTATGTGAAAACTTTATGTGGACTGTAAGTCTTCATCTTCACTTCGGCTGTTTTCAATCAATGAGACTTTGTGGTGGAGTATAGAGGGGAGCTCATTGATGCAGCTGAAGCTGAACATAGACAAAGTTTACCACAATGCATGCTCGATCTTCATGTTTGACTTCATATGGAAACGGAAGACATGGTGGTATGTTCAGAATGACTAATATGTTTTGTAGTTTATTTATTTATAGTATGAAGTAAAGAATTCATGTTGCACTATACTTGTATTGGCTTTTGGCATTATTGTAGTTACTTACAAATTAAAGTGCAATTAAAAAGTGTCACTATAAACGTCTGTTTAGTGTATGATGTTTGTAAGTTTGCAGTATTGATGGAGCACTTGAAGATTGGTCATTTAGACGCTTGGTAAACGATGAGCACAAGACACCAAATTGCAGCATGAAGTTGCTCGAAGCTGAGGGAAAGCCACATCTGGCTTTTTGCACTGAAGGAAATTACGGCAGGAACTGAAATCACTTATGACTGTGGGAAAGATTAGCCTTTTTTTTTTACCCATGTGAATTGGTGTCAAGGTTTAAAGCATATATTTTGACAATGAAATGATCTCAAAAGCTGCTGTGTCATTTTCACGAGGCCACAGAGATTACACAAAACCTTTAACTTGTTAGTGCCAACAACTATAACCAAAAACATAAGTCACTTCTTGGTGGTCTTCAATACGGTTTTCAGTTAATCTTGCACTTGCATGACTCTCCCAGGTGATGCCAACAACCTTACCTGTATGTGTTTTAGATTCCCCCTAATATTACAAGCACTGCTGCTCAAGAGTCTATTAAAGATCATTTCCCATACAAACCATGCCAGTCGGTCTCTACTGAAGGTCAGTGACTATTTGACTTAATGTTTATATTAGTTTTGGTGGGCATATTGACGTCTTGTGTCTATAAATGATGTGAAACGGTGATGGTGTGGTTGCTTCTCAAGTGATGCACAATCCCACCATCCCTGGCTTTCCTCATTCTTTCCTATATTCTACAGAGACCAGAGAGAAACCAGAAGTCCAGTCCTGCAATGTCACATCAGGCAGATCTGCTTGTGAGGTTAGGTTGAATATGGCTATCTTTTAAAGTTTAGTCAGTTCAACTATACAATTGTGTAGGTGATGTATAAGTTCACATGTGCATTTTTCTGTTTCACTTGTATAGACACAGCTCAGTGGTGCAAGCAACCCTTCTAGCCAGCATGCTGTTGCAGAGCTTGGTGGCCACACCCATGATTTGAAACACAATGTTTCCTCTATAGACTTGATCAGAGGCGAGTCCCTGCTGGAATAAGCAATGCCTGGTAAATACTGGAGTTTTGCAAACCACGGTGCCCTCATGTCCTGTGTTTTCTTCAACAGACAGAGATGGGAGCAGAGTGTCAGTCATTCAAGCCCACACCAGACAGCCCTGAGCATGAGGTTATTTTGAATTCAGATGTTCATTATGGGATGGATGGCTGAATGTTTATAAATGTAGTTTCACAAGTGACATATTTATCAATTACAATTATGCTGCAGATACAGTCTGAAAATCTTTGTTGGTTGTTGGAAATTGTGTTTTTAAAAAATACCTTTTGTTCCCATCAACATTGATTGTCGTAAACTTAAAGGTTGAGTGAGGGTGTCCCTCTTGGGTGACAATGACACTGTAGCAGTTGATGCCTGTTTATCGTTGCATATTGCACTTTATTTTAGGTGCATTGTGTCAGAGGTCAATGTAGCACCTCTTCTAAAGAGGGGATTGAAGAAGTTGGTGTCCAGCACCAGGATGTGTCGGCCCCTGTGCGCTCCACAGGCCTTGCCAGTGGTGAGTTATAGAGTTGAGTAAATGTTAACTTCTGGCAATGCATGTCATGCCTACTAAGGGGTTTGTGGCAATATCCGGCCAATTTTAGATGATCATTTTGGGTTGTTATGGATATTTTTCATAGAATTTGTCTGCGAGTTGTGCATATTATGTGGTTTTATGACTTGGAATGCCAAAGCACTGGATCTCCCTGTGTTCCCTTGAACGGAGACCAAAACAAGATCAGCATGTCAGTAGTCCAGAGACGCTTCAAACGTCTCTGCTTGTGAGGTGAGTCTGAATCAATGTTTTGATTATTGACAATAATTGTAAGAACTGATGTTCCATGGAACAGAATTTTCAGTGTTTCAGTAAACATCTTGTAGCTGTGGCGTAAATGTCCCGTATTCAGTACGGGTGGTCTTTTCTAACCGTGGTGTCCCAACACTGGTGTTTGTCTGAGTGTGCCACACACTAAGACTTCATTAGTGGAAGACTCAGGACTTGTATTGACCTCCATGCTCAAACCCTAAGGACACTGTCCTTGCATACTTTGAGTTTATCTGTCACACTGACTTGACCAGATTTGTACTTATTTTTTTTCACAATTACTTTAGTTTCTTAGACATGTTTTTCCTTTTGCTTTAAATGGCTAGCCCAGGGTAACTAAACCTAGGCTATTGCATGACAGTTAGAGGTTATGTAGTTCTGTGGCTAGGAAGAAGAGGCTAATCAGTTTGCCTCTATTGGTTTGTTACCTGCTGCTTCACTAGTGGTCTGAAATGGTAGAAAATGTATTCTTCCAACCTAGAGCACTCGCTGTCTTCAAACAACAGAGCTATAAGTTGATTTACCCTGAGTTTAACTTTTAGTATTAAGCACTCTAGAAACTAGGTGTGTGTGTGTGTGTGTGTGTGTGTGTGTGTGTGTGTGTGTGTGTGTGTGTGTGTGTGTGTGTGTGTGTGTGTGTGTTTGTGTGTGTGTATATTTTTAAATGCCAGATGAAGGGTTACTTATTCGTTATCTTTTTTTTGACATCACAAAAGTTTCAAGTATATCATGAGTGACACCCCAACAGTTAGCCAAACTAAACATAAGTCATAGGAACTGAATAGATATGCTTTGCTATTGTATCTCAAAATCCACCCTCCATACCACAAAAATTCTCCAAATGGTTTTGTTGAAAAGTAAAATGGCCAAATGTTTATCATTTATGAAATTTGTATGTGAAGGGGTTGTAAAACGATGATGTAAAACACAGATGATGTAAAACATAAACTATCGAAAGTGCAAATTTCTTTGACTGTCTATGTACTCCAAATGTCTGTCCAAGTTTCTTTTTTTTTTATATTTTTGTGCCTTCCAATAAATCACTGGGCCTAGCTTTACACATCTGAGTTGGTAATGGATCAACTGGGCTTTTCTAAAGGACTTCTAATTTAGTTTTGCCAATTGAGATGATGTAAATTGATACTAACAACTTTAGGCCTAATAAATCCAGACCCAATACAATAGATCCACCAAGCAATTGGCAAGCCAAATGCTTGTAGGTGTCTCGACACCCAATTACTTTTTGGAAGCGTTCTTTTTATTCTCAAGATCCTTATTAATGTACAAGAAACATTTCAAAGTTTCTGTTCCACATTAGACCATTCTGCCAGAAGGCTTTGGGCTAAAGATGCATTCTGAAACATGGCATATATGGCCTAACACCTTGCATATTACATATTAAAAAAATAATGTTTGGTCGGGCCATTACTAATGTGTAATGGCAATCTCTTGCTTGTTAGAATGAGTCCATAGATAATATACAAGTTTAAATCTGTTTATCTGTCTGTACAGCCCATCGGAATACACCATTTGAAACAATTTTCCCAAAAACTCTGCTTTTCATTCTGAACTCGCTTTATACTTCAGTTTTCAGTTCACATTATACTTATGGTTTAGCGGCGTTAGTGACTTTAATGTGAGGTGTCGGCTCGCTACATACTTTAACTTAGAATGGGCAATGTAAATGCTCTGCCACTCAAGTGGATTCTACCTTAAGGGTCAAAACTTCTACTTTTTGTCCAAAAGTGTGTGTTTTTTTTTTTGTTTGTTTTGTTTTTGTTTTGTTTTTTAAATTTGGCCATCGCTCACTGTGTATTTGTACTGAACAGTTCATTTTGTTAGCATTTCTTGATTTAGTATGTTTCATAAGTGGAAAGTTGTTTGCATTTAATAAGAAAGTGAGTAACTGGTCAGCATGAGAAACTGATGGCTTGTCTAATGCTGTGGTTTGCTTTTATTTTTGGCTGAAGAATGCTGTGGTGTGTGGCATAAAATCTGCCTCGAGAAATCCTATGATGAAAGTGTACATTAATGTATAATATGCTTAATATCAATCTGATGGCTTTTAGCAGTTTAACACTTGTCCTTCCCATGTGTTTTAAAGTATGCTGTATTAATTTTTTTTTGTACTTTACAGGATGTCTCGTCTGAGGATGATGATTACATCCCAGATTCTGTTTCAGATTTGGAAAGCTCAAGGACAGATTTGAGTGTTGCGTATGCGTTTATTATCCAGAAAGTCCAATACCACTAATATGCCTGATTTAGGTGTTAATTTTGCTGAACAAGAACAGACCATCGATATACAGGACAACTGTAAGAATATCCTGATGGATCTAGAACTACTGGAGATCTCCAAAGTGACTCTGAACTTGAACCAGAACACTCCAAGTCTTGCCTGCTGAAAACAAAATATGTGAGTAACGAAAAGGGTGTTATGGATAATCTTGGCCAGAGTAACTCCCCCAACCAAATAAAAAATATCCTTATAAGCCATGTCAATTCTGGTGTGTATGTGGAAAACCTCAAACTAAATTTGCACGTCATCGCCAAGCATGTAAATGAAAATGCTGAAATCGCACAGGCACTCCAGTTACCAAAATCATCAAAGGACAGAAAGGTTCTTGAGAAATTCCAAAACCTTGGCAACTTCAAGCACAACTCAACTGTTAAAACCACAGGTTCAAGCGCTCTAAAAGTGAAGAGGAATTCCAAACAGGGCAGCAACGCTGAGTCATATAATTTACTGCGTGTTCTGTAAGGGTATGTTGTCCAGAAAATAACTTTCTCGACATAAAAAGATGTGCTCTAAGACCAGATGATGATAATGAAGAGGGCACTGACTTGAGAGGGTCTTTTGTATAGCATCTGCTCAAGCTACAATGTCCCAGCCAATTTCAAGTGAACTTTGTTCAGTGGTGTGCAAAATGCACAAGGATGCCGTTGTCCGCTGCAATAAGGAATGGTCATTATCTCATGCAGTTTGCCCAGTCCCTCTTTAGTGTGTGTGTGTCAGTCAGTCAGAACTAGAATCCATAACATGAAAAAGGCAACGGCTTTATACTTGTGCTGTCAAGAAAGTTTCAGGATTTGAGCATGAAAAACACACACTCCAAGCCCGAAGTTTGGCCCTGAAAACTGGGCAATCTCTCAGAAAGATAAGTGACCTCATCATGTGTCGTGCCCTCATGGAAGAGGACCAAGACGGGATTGATCAAGAGGTTTCATACACTTCATGAAACACAGTGGCCTGAGGTTGTTTCTCATTCTGCCTTATCAAACCTTTAGTGAGGCAAAATGCACCAAGAGTACCAGGCTTCCACTGGCCAAAGACATTCAGAAGCTAGTTATATCTTGGTCAGCAAGTGGAATTGACTAGGAAGAAACTAGCTGACAACCCAACAGCAGGCACTTATGCAGCACTAGCAAAAGTGACCTTCTGTCAACTCATTGTGTTTAATAGGAGAAGGGAAGGTGAAGTGGCACGGATGACTGTAAAAGAAACTTGGAAAATCGTGACATGTCCCAACTTAACGATGACATAAGCACTGGGCTTACAAAAGTTGAGAAGAGACTTTGCCAACAATTCGCCGAGTGGAGCTGAGGCGGAAAAAAGGACGAAAGGTTGCTGTGAGCCTGACTCCTGATATGACTGCAAACCTGTCACTTATTAGTAAGAGGAAAAGGGTGTGGAGTAACTGAAAACAATTACTTCTTTGCTATTCCTTGTCGTGATGGTCACTACAGAGGGCAGTTTGGTCAATTTGCAAATGCTTGTGGAGCCGAAGATCCTCATAACCTCAGATCAACTAACCTTCGCAAACAGATCGCCACAATAAGCAAAGTCATGAACCGAAAGATAATGAACTGGACCAGCTGGCCTACTTTCTCTGCCATGACATTAGGGAGTACTATCAACTGCCCCAATCAACAACTCAGCTGGCTAAGATCTCAAAGCTGCTTATGGCTATGGAAAAGGGAAGTGTAAAGGATATTCAAGGAAAATCTCTTGACGAAGATATTCTTGACGAAATTGGTGGTATGCTATATTTTCATGTTAAAGCTACTTGCTGTATGGTTGGCATATGATCATTTGATAACATTTTTACAATGACATTTAATAGATGATATAAATACCGGGTCACAGCAAGTCCCTATTTTTTCCACATGGCAAGGTACTTTTTAATTTGGGTCCTAAGGCTACTGAAATTCTTATTTCATGTTGCAGATTTTTTTAATTGTATTGGTGAAATATTTAAACTGGGCTCTTGTATACATTTAGCTAACGGCCTACTTTTATTTCAAGCATGTATGAACCTTTTATTGCATACCCTCCTGGCTGTGTAGTCACCATTGTTAATTTTTTGTTTATAGACAATGAAGAAATGTTGGCTTCTGGTACTTTTGGATCACCTCTCCGAGACTGCAGCTCAAGGTATGATCCCAAAGTTTGCCCAACATATCTCGTGTAATGAGCTGGGCTCTGTGGGTTCATTAGAATATATTAAAATGTTTTAATAAGGAATTTTCCTGTAGTACAATATTAGAAACTTTGTTAAAAGCTGAACTCTTTGTCAGCTTTCTTCTTTGTGACTAGGGATGGAGTAATCCAAATTATCACGATAATCAATATTTTCAGTTTTGTTCAAAAAGATGCGCACACGGAAAAAAAATTATATTTCAAAATTAACAACAAAGAAAACTATGCACTTTTTAAAGCAAGACTCTATTCTGTGGCATTTCCTTTAATGGGCATCGTCAATGGTAACGCATTATAACAGCGCACATTCACATATCACAACAGATGAGCTTCCTCGTCTCATTAATGCAGCTTGTGTCTGTTTTCAACCCTCTGGAGTCTAAGGGTATTTTTGGGGCTTGGAGAAGTTTTGTCATGCCCTGACATTTGTGCTTTTTTCAGTTTCTTATAAATATCTAAATGGCTAAAGTTTAATCTCACTGTAATCAGCACAAACTAGGCTATAATAATATGTGAGCAGCATGTATGTACATGATTGTGTTTTTGAGAAAAAAAATGTTATGCGTGGTTAGTGAAAAACTAAAAATGTTAAATCACTTGAATAAGGCAATAAAACACATACAGAAAATTGGTTCCCAGGACTTTTGAGAACTGGAGCTTGTAGCCTAGAATTTTTCTTTCTAAATGATGTGAAAATCATCTTGTTTACTCACTCACAAAAACCAATATATTGATTTAAATTTTCTAAGACACTTTGTGTGTAGAAAGGGTCTATGCGAGAGGGCGTGAACTATCATGAATATCATTGTCCTTCACACCTGAGAAGACAAAGGCCCGCATAATGAGCTGCATAATGAGCCATTCAGTCAGCTGTGTGACTGAGAGGGGAAGAATTACAAGAAAGAATGCGAGGACAAAATAAATGTATATATTTTTTGTTTATTATTTAGAATATTTAACTATCACACAAAATAACTTTAGAAGTTAGCAAGAACACAGAAGACACAATCAAGGTGAAACTGTGCAAAAAAAAAAAAATTGGAAACAGGAAAAGTGCAAAAAAAATGTAAACAGGAAGAGTGCAAGATAAAAAAAGGGGTCACTATGTCACACAGTACCCAGAATTGCACAGTTATACATCTTTATGCCACTCTAGGAAACAGTTCCTTTTCACTTGGACACACAAGTGCACATCACATGCCTGGCATTTCCAAGGAGTGTCCTGCCTCTTACCATGCTTTGCTTTGCAAAGCACACAAGTCCGGCGACCATTAGTGGCATCTGATGTCTGCTCAGTTCCTGGAAAAGGCACATGGTCAGCACTGGTCCGCTTGGGTGGTATTTTCTGTGACACACCACAGAGCTCTGCAATTAGTTCTTCCATAAACTCCTTGTGGGTCATGGTGCCATAAAGCTCTTTGTGCACAATAAAAGCATTGGTGGCAGCAATGTCCAAGAAGTGTAGAAAAAGCTTGTTTTGTGCTGTGTACTGTAGTATTGTAACAGCTGATCAGACAGGTCAACGCCCCCCATGTGCTGGTTGTAGGCAGTCACAGGTGCAGGACATGGAAAACTCTTTGTCCTCCATCCATTTTGTGTTTTCGCCCTCCTCTGCACATTGTCTCCTGTATAAGCAGCATGGATGGTGGAGCAGACAGACACCTCTCGTGTGTCCATCCATTTCACAAACACAAGATGTTTGTCTCGAATCCACCTGATGGAGCCCCTCACAGATTTTTTGGTGAGTGAGTTAGCTGCATTCCGAGGGCAATCTTTCCTGTTGTCTCTGTAAGTCCCACATGCACCGAACTTCAAAGCGAACAAGTCTCTTAGGAGCTTGGGACTAGTGTAAAATTATCCTTGTATACATGGTACCCAGAGCCCAAAACTGTACGGTCCAACAGAGATGTCACAGCGTCATATGAAAGTCCATGGCCTGTGGGAAAGTGGTTCTTTCCTGTGTAAACAGCAAAGTCTGCAGTATATCCATTTGATGAGTCCGCAAGAACAAACAACTTGAATCCCCATTTGGTTGGCTTGGCTTTCATGTACTGAGTCATTCCTGTGTTTGCTTTGCATGCCACCATTCTTTCATACACTGCCAAATTTTTTCTTGGATGATAGATGCCCTTACATGCAAGCCGGATAGTGTCCATGAGGGGTCTGATCCTGAAAAGACGGTCATGTTCAGCTGTGCCCCTTTTTTTGTCATTGTCCTGGTCTGCATCTGGGTGACTCATGTGCAGATTCCATGAAATGGTGCGGTATCTGTCCCTTGACATGATTGTGGCAGGAAAAGGAACCGAGAAAAGATTGTTCTGCCGCCAATAGTCTGTGATGGAACTCAACTTCACCATGGCCATGTAGAAGAGTAGCCCAATGTAGCAGTACAGCTCACTGATGCTGACGTCTGTCCATTTATATTTATGTCCCTTTGCACATGCCCTGGCAGCCTGAGCATTGGTGTTTCGACACAGAGTTGACACAGCAGTTTCAGAAAAAAACGTTTTGAATAGACTCATGGGAGTGTGTGCATCACATGGTCTTAGTTGTGGTCCAGGTTCCCGTGTGGGCAGGAATCTCAGAGCCTGTGGAGCCATGTCAATATCATCCTCTGTTTTCCATGACCAAGTGGGATGCTTATTTTTTTTAGCTCTCTTTGCCACAGGTTCTTTTGCACTGTTATTTTCACATATGAAATAAAGAATAAAAATAAAAATTAGCATTTTTGATGTAGGTAAAACATGAAAGTGGTGTATTTGAAGTCTTAAAATATTGTTGTTAACAACTGATGACATTTGTTAAGAATTAGTGTTGTAAATACTATAATATATACAGTACAATACACTTTACTATAGTATGGTTCAAAAACACTATAGTATTTACTATAGCTAAATTACAATATATTTTTTTCATGTGGGATATAGGCATATCAATAGTACAATTTCTATTAACCCATACAGGAAGATTTGCTTATTGTGTCATCCAAACCACAAATAATGTTTCCATATTATTTAGGCATAGGCATAATAAAAGTACAATACTTTGCACTTACTCAGTATGATTTTCCAGCGAAGTCAAAACACGGGACTCGCGTGCCTTTGTTATGCATGATGCCGGTGATGCAGCCACAGTCCTAAAAGAAAATTGAAACTGTTGTTAGCAATTACCAGAGGATTCATAACTGATAATATATTATTGATATATATATTATTATCATTGATAAGAATAGACGCGCGTATATGTCTGCCGATGGCCCACTTATCAGCGACATTTGCAGCTTTATGATACATTTACACCTCGGACAATCGCGAACGCCAATAGCCGGGTATAACGCTTTTGAAACTTTTACCACATCTGATATTCGCCAACAAAAGCTAAGTTGGTAAACAATTTCACCATTTGGAAAAATACAGTCTAAACAATCCACAATGTAAAAAAAATAAAAATAAAAATAAAATAGATTACAAAAAACATGGTTATTTTTTGTAAGAGAGATAATATTGTAGCCCATTTATGTTTATATCGGCCTATAGCATTATATATGTATTATATAGTTATATAGGCTATATATCATCATCATATATCATAATATAAATACGCACTTTGCTCTGATTTTAGTCAGCCTGTTTGGAGACGTCCAAATGTATGGGGCGCCGTTTGTAAAGCGGCTCACGCTGAAAATAACAGCAACATTTTGTCACATTTAGCTTCAAACAATGTTTAAAAAACTGGTATGAATTTTTGACGGTCACTTTTTATCACATTTACAACAATATTTGTCAACTTAAAGATATTTTAAATAGTTAAATCTAAATATTAAATGTTAAATCTAAATATTAAATGTTACACCTAAATGTTAAATCTAAATCTAAATGTTAAATCTAAATGTTAAATCTAAATGTTAGATCTAAATGTTAGATCTAAATGTTAAATCTAAATCTAAATGTTACATCTAAATATTAAATCTAAATCTAAATGTTAAATCTAAATGTTAGATCTAAATGTTAAATCTAAATCTAAATGTTAAATCTAAATCTAAATGTTACATCTAAATATTAAATCTAAATCTAAATGTTAAATCTAAATGTTAGATCTAAATGTTAAATCTAAATCTAAATGTTAAATCTAAATCTAAATCTAAATGTTGAAACTAAATATTTAACTAATATGCAAATTCAAAATGCCAACAACCGGAAGTGCCAAAATAAAAGCTCGAGGAGGTCAGTGTGCGTTTATAGCATCGTGTCAAATAAAAAACGAAACCATCTCATCCGAGGAAATTGACTCTTGGACATGGTTTTCTTGTGATAATAACTACCTAAAATAATAAACACGGTTGGAGAAACTTTATTTGAAGAGAAGGCTAGTGTCATTTTAATGAAAAGTACAGGACTTATGATGACCTGTAGCCATAATAGCCAGCCACAAGGGGTCTCACTTTGACTGAATGTCATGTTCGCATGCTTAAACGCCAGCAAGAGCATATATTCCCGCCCGCAACTGACCAGTCGCTCAAAATGTCCAACGAATCGGCGTTAGCGGAGAGCATCGGCAGAGCCGCCCTGGCGGCTATTCAGAATGTTTCTATGATGACAGCAACCGCCTCGGGACCACCACAGGCCACCTCTGTAAGTATATTTTCCAAATCACATAGCATTGGATTCTTGTCAAGGCTAACTTAACTAAACTAGCTAACGGTAGCCAGTTGAGATTTGCTACTAGCACCAAATGCACTTTATGTGTAGCACATTTGTTTCTATAAAACGTAAAACTCACACCGGTTAACGTAGGTTAAGTGACACAGTGGGATGAACTCATGAGTAAATGTGAGTTTAAGATTATGTGAAGATTTTCTGAAATGCAAAGCATGATAAATTTAGCCTTACTGCTAACGGGGGCTACTTGTCACCCCTCAGGCCCACAAATGACACTGTAAATTGTTTTTAAAATGCTAATCAGCCTCTGTCCTCAGTCAGACAACTCTCCTTGACTAAACTTAACGTTACCTGCTGGCCTTAACTCACAAGATAAAACCGTTTTCTGCGTGGCTAGAGAGAGAGAAACTCTAATGGAGGACAGAGGCAATAACAATGATAAAATTAATGTTAATAATAAAATAAATGTTAATAAGGTACCATAATCAGAAAGAATGCATACTGTAAAAAAACATAAAATGTATCTCTCTTTGTTTCCTTTGCCAATCTCAACCCTGCTTTGATTGCTGTGCATATAATCATTAAAAGCAATTAAAATATAATGTTGCTAATATTTTGATAATGTCTATTCAGGCTCCCACCGCTTACACACCGGGGCCAGCCACACCCACCACCTCCACTGGGACATCATACCGCTCGGTATACTTGCATACTTGTGTAACCTAGCTGGCTGTTTGTTGTTTTTTTTTATTTGTGAGGTGTAATGTTTCAGCATTAGTTCCAATCATGATGGAATATTTTATACAACACTAACATGTGACAAGATAACGTCTTTGGTATTTTGTTTATATTTTAAAACTCCTCAGGGCTCCAGCACCAGTGCTACCACACCTTTACCAGCAACAGACTTCGCTCCAGTGACCTGTCTGTCGGTAAGTACTCATTAATATTCTTGTTCATATTTGTCATATTTGTTCATATTTGTCAACATCTCATCTTTGGATTGTCCATTTTATTTAAACATTCCTTAAGTAAAGGTACAGTACAATCTATAATTTTTTTCAGTCAGAAGATAATGAGTTGGATGTGAATGCTCATGTCTATAATTCTCTCTTAAATAACCCTTATTTGTTCTATAAACATTCCAAATGTCATAATCTTTGGTGTGTTCTAGAATGACTACCAAGGAAGACATCAGATTTCCAAAGAGGAGCTTGAACATGTTCTTTCACTGAAAACCACCTTTACCGGCGGCATCTATTCTTTCAATCTCGAGGCCAACTTTCTACAAGTTACTGCAAGACTATAATATCCCAACATCAAAATGGAAGAGCATCAGTGATCAACAGTTGGATCTTGAAGTGTCACAAATAAAAACTCAACACCCAAATGTTGGAGAATTGATGCTTATGGGGC
Organism: Neodontobutis hainanensis; assembly: GCA_024349245.1. Taxonomy (NCBI): domain Eukaryota; kingdom Metazoa; phylum Chordata; class Actinopteri; order Gobiiformes; family Odontobutidae; genus Neodontobutis; species Neodontobutis hainanensis. The sequence goes on along the minus strand of JALDNG010002317.1, from coordinate 8,171 downwards.
ATCTCCGCTCCAAAAACATTGTGGTTCAAAGACGACGTGTAAGAGATTCACTGAGAAGGAGGGACCCAATTGGTGTCCTAGCCAGGAGAAGAACAGCAATAGCTCGTCGAGTATACTCTGTCCCACATCCAAATTTCATATGGCATGTAGATGGAAATCATAAATTGATTAGGTGGAAATTGGTTGTTCATGGTGCCATAGACGGCTACAGTAGAATGTTGATGTTTCTTCACTGCTCCAACAATAATCGTTCTGAAACTGTAAGAGACCTCTTTACTGCAGCTGTTGGACAGTTTGGTAGACCACTGCACATCAGGACTGATCACGGAGGAGAGAACGTTCTGATTTGGGAGGAAATGCATGCGAGCAGGGGGGAAGGCTCTGTCCTAACAGGAAGTTCTGTACACAACCAGAGGATTGAGCGTTTTAACCGAGATTTGAACAAAAACTGCAGCCATATTTATGCACCCATTTTTATGAACTGGAATCCCTGGGTATCCTAGACATAGACAACGCAACAGACCTATTTTGTCTCCATTATGTCTTTCTACCCAGAATCAACCACACTTTGAAAGAATTCAAAGCTGGATTTAATAATCACTCAATATCATCTGAAGGAAATAGAACACCAGTTCAGCTTTTTACTCTGGACAATGATTTGCCTTATTTTCACAACCCAGAACTCTCAACAGCAGGGGTAGTTGTTTGTTCCTCACCAAACTCTCAAAGAGGATTTTCACCATTGAATGACAGGGATTTGCAAGAACTGAATGATGAGATTAACCCTCTTCAAAATGACAATAACAATGGCAAAACATTGTTTCAGAGAACACAACAGTTTATTTTTGAGAAACTTGTAAATGAGTGATCTCAGCATGACATGGACAACTGGGTAACATTAGCCTTATTGTACTTTCAAAAGTACACTGTGAAACGTATACTGATGTTTTGTTGTGCTTCTTGAACTACAAGATTTACAGCCGCTTGCCAGCATATAGATTTTAGAAAATTACAAGATGGCACATATATGATGTTAGTGTTAAAAAGGCTACAGACATAGTTTTGCATCTGTTAGTTTTCTGTCAAGTCCAAATCAATGGTAGTGTGGATAAATACAAGATGACTCATGTTATGTTATGTTATGAAAGAACAGTGAAATACTTCTCAGGGCTCTACAGATGTATTGATGCATAACTGTCTTTCACTACATTGTTTCAGATTTTAATGTACCTACAAAAGCAAAGTAAAAAGTACGTTGTGAAGTAAAACGATACCTGTCAGTGTTTTATAATATCTTAAATATTACATACATAACTTGTATTTGTATTTATCTCTGAGAAGATGGCTGTACATAAAAGTTTGAAAAACATTTTTGCATATTGCAGCTAATACAAAAGGTTTTGTCAAGTGATTGAGTGGGAATCATTTCAACTTATGAACATCCAATCTTCAGTTTAGCACAAAATATTCAACAGCAATAAATCTGAATATTCAAGCCTTTCAATGGTGAGGGGAATTCAAAATTTAAATGTGAAAAGTACTTCAAATTTTCTTACTAGAGTAAATGTACATATTTTATTCCTTCACTACTGATTCAGTATATATATATATATAAATATATTTATAAATATATATATATTTATTTATATATATATATATATATACAAACAAACTGGTAGTTTAATTCATAAACAGTTTAAAAAACAATCAAACATCAGAGTTGAAGTAACTACATTGGTAATTTATTTTTACTGCGATGACTGATTTTTCCAATCATACAGTACAACATCTTACAGTATAAAGAAGGGTCAGATAGTCCTCACAGAGGTAAACATTTTTGTAAGAAAATAGGGCAAGATGGAAAAACACAATCTGAAGTATTTTTTTCAGCTCTTTTTATGTACTGCAATTGAAACCATTGCTTTATAACATGGACAAACTGTCCTCTGGAGCCCTGTACTAAACAGTGGTGTATTACACTACAAGGGTTCTTTCACAAATGAACTGTTTGTTTAAATAGTGCTGAATAAAGATCCATTCATTAGTGCTACTAGGAAGCAGTAGTTAAATTCATCATCATCAGCCATTGTTTTTGCGTTTACAAAAAGATGAAGCTCATTTGCACAAGTGTGCGCAATGGGAAGATTTTTTTTTTCATCATGAATAAACATTAATTTAGGAGCTGGATGAAAGCCAATGGCTGGGACTTTGCTGCAACCTGTAGCAAATGCCAGGATATGACCAGGGCTCAAAGTCTTCACGAATGCCTCCTCATCGTTGGTAAGAGTCCTGTCCCCATACGTGTCTCTCAGCTCTTTATCTACAATCAAAGGTAAACCATTATTAACTTGCAGACTGGAAAATACTCAGGTTTAAGAAAGCCTAAATCAATAAATAATTGAGTGACTAATGGATTGTTATGGTTAGGTATGGATAGGTATTTTGGTGAAAAAGCAATTTTATTCTGAAAAGCATCAGATAACTTTATTCTTGTTTGTGGTACATAAAAATTAGACAGGCACAGCTTCATGAGTTGTGTAAAGAATAAAATGAATCTGTAAATTTCCTGTATTGCCTTGTTGTATAATATACTGAATTACAAATACATACCGGTACTTACTTTCAACACATTGGAGAAAGTCTATAAATTTGACCACTATCAACTCCTCCTTAGCTCTTCTGTTGCTCCCCAGTACAGAGTAGCTTGGTTTGAGAATACCAGCTACAAAATCAGCTTCTTGACCTTTGTCCTCTCCTGGTATGTTAAGCAGCACACGCAAGCTAGGGTTCTCTCTCAGGAGTGATAAAACCTGGAGGTAAATTCAACACCATAAATGAAAGGCCATAAAGATAATCAAAGATGATACAGAACTGTGAGGTAAATCTTACTCCATAGTGAGACAAGCCATCAATGAGTTGATCAAGACAGCTCTGCCGTTGCACAACAGTATGGTATAGAACTGCATTTTTCACAAACAGATCTCTATTCGCCATGGTGACTACTAGTGGAAGCCCCTCTACTTGATATCGCCATGAGTCACAGCAGCTGACTGCTTTCTCCAAATCATCCTGCAAGGTTGCATGTTGAACCTAAATATTACAGATCAAATGTTATTTTCTAAAATTACTGCATTTAACCAACAACATTTACAAAATTACTATGTAGACTGTGACATTTAACTTAATATTTACTTACCTATGAAAAGAAAAGTTTGAATTTTTAGTTATTTATTTGGTAATATAAAATCAAAATAATTTAGATAACGCATTCTACCAAAATAAAATGAACTACTGCTGTGGAATATTCAAAAAAAGCAAAGGCTTACTACAATAGTCTTCAAATCAGAACATTGTGCATTACCTTATTGAGGTTTTCCCTTAAATCAGGGTCACCTATATCATCAGGTGACACGTGAACTTGAAGGATGTCCCCAGACACAATGTAGTCCACTACACTTGGGGACAGAAATGAAGGTGGTTCACCCCCTTGCACTATTATTGTAGACATCATCCTGCCAATGGTTCGATACACTCCATTTTGCAAGTGGAGCATGTTCAGTCTTGGTGTGCATCCATTTGGTGTGCCTGAAAGATTAAATAAGTTAAGCAGCACATTCTGTATCATTTTCTCTGGCATTTACAAATATATATTTGTGCTTAGGTAGCCACAATAAATAAATAAATAAATAAATATATACATACACATAGGGCTGGGCAATTTGACGAAATATATCGTCTGGACCATAGAAAATGTCTATCGTTTTATATAAGGGTCTACGCCACGATAAGCCGTCTACGGCAGAATTTTACGTCAAGATGCACCTCACGCCACGGCATGCCCATGCACGCTGCAATACATAAACAAACATGGAGGAAGATGGTAGTACACGCGGTTCAGACCAGGGTAATTCTCAACAAGATGATCAGCCAACCCAAACCGAGGAGCTTGTACCTAAAAGAGGGGCGACTTCTGTTGCATGGACATGGTTTGGATATAAGACTGACGTACACCAGACAACAGTTGTTTGTAAAGTTTGCCGGCTCCCAGTGCCAACAACGGATTCAGACACTACAAATTTATTTATCACCTGCGCAAGAACCACGAAAAAGAATACAGAGAGAGTCAACAAGCAAAAACTGCAAAAGCAGCGTCAAGTGGTGGCGCAAGCGCTCAAAACAAACTCCAGACACAGACGCTGCAACAGGCTTTTGCGTGGCACACCATATAGCCATAGCTTCCGCAGATGGAAGGAGATCACTTCTGCTGTTGCCAAGCATATCATATCGATTCCAATCTACACGGTCGAGAAACGCGGGTTTTGTGAGTTGGTGAAATATTTTAATGGTAGGTGTTAACATTACCAACAGTCTTGCTGGCAAAAAAGGTTCTAAATAAAATAAATTTAGTTCATACTACCTTTTTTGTTTTGTATATCATTTCAAACTGCATTTCCACATTGCGATTTTGTATAGACTATTCATAAACTGAACTAACAGAAAAATTGCTATATCGTTATGTATATCGTTATGGGGATATCAAATGATCTATATCGATATGACAATTTGGCCATATCGCCCAGCCCTACATACACACACAATAAGCAATTTATTAAATCAAAATACTGGTGTTGTATAAAATATTCCATCATGATTGGAACTAATGCTGAAACATTACACCTCACAAATAAAAAAAAACAACAAACAGCCAGCTAGGTTACACAAGTATGCAAGTATACCGAGCGGTATGATGTCCCAGTGGAGGTGGTGGGTGTGGCTGGCCCCGGTGTGTAAGCGGTGGGAGCCTGAATAGACATTATCAAAATATTAGCAACATTATATTTTAATTGCTTTTAATGATTATATGCACAGCAATCAAAGCAGGGTTGAGATTGGCAAAGGAAACAAAGAGAGATACATTTTATGTTTTTTTACAGTATGCATTCTTTCTGATTATGGTACCTTATTAACATTTATTTTATTATTAACATTAATTTTATCATTGTTATTGCCTCTGTCCTCCATTAGAATTTCTCTCTCTAGCCACGCAGAAAACGGTTTTATCTTGTGAGTTAAGGCCAGCAGGTAACGTTAAGTTTAGTCAAGGAGAGTTGTCTGACTGAGGACAGAGGCTGATTAGCATTTTAAAAACAATTTACAGTGTCATTTGTGGGCCTGAGGGGTGACAAGTAGCCCCGTTAGCAGTAAGGCTAAATTTATCATGCTTTGCATTTCAGAAAATCTTCACATAATCTTAAACTCACATTTACTCATGAGTTCATCCCACTGTGTCACTTAACCTACGTTAACCGGTGTGAGTTTTACGTTTTATAGAAACAAATGTGCTACACATAAAGTGCATTTGGTGCTAGTAGCAAATCTCAACTGGCTACCGTTAGCTAGTTTAGTTAAGTTAGCCTTGACAAGAATCCAATGCTATGTGATTTGGAAAATATACTTACAGAGGTGGCCTGTGGTGGTCCCGAGGCGGTTGCTGTCATCATAGAAACATTCTGAATAGCCGCCAGGACGGCTCTGCCGATGCTCTCCGCTAACGCCGATTCGTTGGACATTTTGAACGACTGGTCAGTTGCGGGCGGGAATATATGCTCTAGCTGGCGTTTAAGCATGCGAACATGACATTCAGTCAAAGTGAGACCCCTTGTGGCTGGCTATTATGGCTACAGGTCATCATAAGTCCTGTACTTTTCATTAAAATGACACTAGCCTTCTCTTCAAATAAAGTTTCTCCAACCGTGTTTATTATTTTAGGTAGTTATTATCACAAGAAAACCATGTCCAAGAGTCAATTTCCTCGGATGAGATGGTTTCGTTTTTTATTTGACACGATGCTATAAACGCACACTGACCTCCTCGAGCTTTTATTTTGGCACTTCCGGTTGTTGGCATTTTGAATTTGCATATTAGTTAAATATTTAGTTTCAACATTTAGATTTAGATTTAGATTTAACATTTAGATTTAGATTTAACATTTAGATCTAACATTTAGATTTAACATTTAGATTTAGATTTAATATTTAGATGTAACATTTAGATTTAGATTTAACATTTAGATTTAGATTTAACATTTAGATCTAACATTTAGATTTAACATTTAGATTTAGATTTAATATTTAGATGTAACATTTAGATTTAGATTTAACATTTAGATCTAACATTTAGATTTAACATTTAGATTTAACATTTAGATTTAGATTTAACATTTAGGTGTAACATTTAATATTTAGATTTAACATTTAATATTTAGATTTAACTATTTAAAATATCTTTAAGTTGACAAATATTGTTGTAAATGTGATAAAAAGTGACCGTCAAAAATTCATACCAGTTTTTTAAACATTGTTTGAAGCTAAATGTGACAAAATGTTGCTGTTATTTTCAGCGTGAGCCGCTTTACAAACGGCGCCCCATACAAATGTAGATATAAAATATGCTATAGCTGAGCAACATTTTAAATCATGAAGGTAATAATAAAAGGCTTACTCGTCAGGAATTATATCCTCCGCTGGATCCAGACGTCCATCCATCTGAGTCATGTTCTTCCTCTGAGGAGAAAGTAGCCTCTTCGTCGCTGTCCATGACCATCCGAAGTGCTTCTTTACCCGTGTAGCGTGCCATCATCCAAACGCGCAGAAAAAAAGTAAGTAGTTCTATGATGAAACTTGACGTTTTATGTCATTTCTCGGGGGCGTGTACGTGATTACCTGGCTCACCTCAGTTCATTTCCATATGAACAGCGCGCTAAGAGGGATGCGGGAACACATTATCTATAATGAGACGATACAGGAGAAACTGGACCAGTCCTTACGTTCATATAAATTACATAAAAATAGATTATTTGTTTTTTACTTGAATCTGTTTATTTAAAAGTAGACATTTAAAGCTTTCTATACATATATTTATCTTGTATTTGAGGCAAGTATTCGCTGAGATTCGGGATGTTTCATTTAGGTGTCTGTGAAGAAGAGGTGACAGAGACAGAGATGGCAGATAACGCACTCTGTTTATTTTCTTTATTCTACCAAAGTACAGCGTTTTGTTTTTATCATGAGTGTATACAAAAAAAGTAGACCCTTTACAGATTTGATTGATGTGTTGCTCTTATCTGTACAATCAAAACTGGAAGTGCAATTTAAGTTATTTGCGGCGTTATCAGGAGATTAAGCCGCAAAACGCGTATACGCGTTAATCGACTCCAGAGGGTTAATTGTATTAAGAATGAAATCAGAACTACTTAAAGGGATAGAGCCAAAAAAATGTAAATGTGATTTATCTGCTTACCTCCAGGGCATCCAAGATTTAAATGACTGTTTCTTCAAACACAAATTAAGATTTTATTTAACACCAACCGCTGCATTCTGCAAGTCATATGTTAATGGTAATATCTCATCTATGAAAGTTAAAAAAAAAAAAAAAAAAAAAATGCACCGAAAAATCTATATTAAACCCTGTGGCTCGTGACGACACACCACTGTCCAACAGCCTTGAGCCCCGAACAATATGTTGTGTAAACTCCGCCAGAGCATGTACCGACCTCACTTACCACATGGACATGGTTGTGTATTAGAGGTAAAAAATTGTATAAATACTGTACCAATCGGTTCATGTCTTAAGGCAATGTGTCGTCATAAGCCTTTTTTTCTGTTCCCAGTCATATGCATTATACGACTGGGAGACTGCAGCAGCTGGAGTTAAAAATCTTTTGTGTTCCACTGAAGAAACCTGCACACCTACATCTCAGATGCCCTGGGGGTAAACGGATAAACGTCTCATTCTCATTTTTGGGTGAACCATCTCTTTTTAAGACTACTATATTTACTAACTTTATAATTGTCTGGATGATTGTTTTGTACGCTGCTGTAGTGAACCCTTTCGTACCTGGAACCAACAGCCTTCAAAGGATTAAAGATTAATACATCTGACTCTTTACCAACCCTTTTCAGACCCTTACAACTGTTTATTCAGACTGAGGAAAACTGAAGGGGATTTGATTAGCACCTCTTCTAATCTGCAGCAGATCTTCCTGCACCAAAAAAAAAATTGCTCTTGTACAACTACGAGGGTAAGGAGAACCTTACCTTTACTGTTTAGTGAAGAAAGCGAAGTTTCTTTTGCTAATCCCACTGATTTCCAGGTAATACTATGTCAGTACA
>JALDNG010002316.1:0-65927 GCA_024349245.1 Neodontobutis hainanensis | reverse complement strand
TACATTGATTTCTACGACGACGAGGTGAAACGAGAGAGGATCCCCGTGTTCTGTATCGATGTGGAGCGCAACGACCGGAAAGCAGGTGAGGCTAAACGAACGTACCCGAAGTGTATTTTTATAAAAAAAAATTTATTGGCAAGCGTACCTGTGGGGCATTCAGGTCCAGTACGTGAACCAACATAATCTAGTCTGGTGTTCTTGGTTCTATAGGTTTAGTTGAGTACTTGACTTGACCTGACATATTTTAAGTAAGGAAGAAAACACAAAAACAGGGTCCCATTTATTTTAGAAAAGTTGTCCGCGGTGGTAATTCTAGAAAACATTATCTATTGGAATGGCAAAAACAAGTGGAAAACAGTAGAAAGCTGTTTTATTTTGATATTTTTACCAAAAAAAACAGTAAAGAAAACATTTAACTTAACACAAAACTTCAGAACAAGTCTGATAATTGCTCTTTAACATTTGTGTCACTGCAGCTTATTAGCACTGACTTAAAGAACAAAACCAACAGATGTGAATAAAAATCTCTTCATTAACCCTTATGGACACCTACAATTTACTACCCTCTGGGGACGTTTGAGCCAAAAATGTACATGCACCAAAAAATGCTATAAAATCATCACAGAGTAATATTATTTTTTGCTACTTTTTTCTGCATAAATCTCAAAAAATACTTTAGCTCTGCTTAAAATTACCAAGTATTCAGTTTTTTTGCAGGATTTGAACCCTTTCAATGCCAGCTAGAAACCATGATGTCACGGTTATTTATGAAGAAAAAAACACTTGCTCTACTTTTGGTTAGGCCTACATCACTGTGTCAGTTGCTGTAACGTTGCAAAAAAGCTTAACAACTTTACTATTCAGTTACATGAGATGTGAAAACACTTTTCAGTCAAAAACGACTAAAGCCGACATGCATCTCCCCTTGTCGTGGTAAAAAGTTAGTGCTTATCACGTCTTTTTACGTTCAGTGGTCATTGGTCAAAAAAAGAACACTTTCTTTAAATATAAAACATTGAGGTTTTAGGCTGAAGTTGAGACTTTAACATTTAAATAAAAGTTCTATATATCGTAGCAAAACAATTATATGTTCCATTCACTAAACAGAAGAGAATAAACTAAAAAACTAAACCGATATTATTGTGTTAGTTAATCAATTAATTTAATCCAGTATCAATATTATTTACTACATTTTACAATCATTATTTACACCCCAGTACACCAAACCAAAACCATCTTATTTATATATATGTATATATATATTTTTTTATTGTTGTAAAGTCACCACACTCTTCATATCAATGTCCAGTCCATTCCATAGTATCACACCATTTCTGGAAAAACACCGTTTATTTTATTTAGTACAAACACACTGAAGCTTTTAAATTATATTATCCCCCTAAAATGTACCCCCCTTTCTCTATTTGTGAACATTTTTGGGACGTTGCCTGGGAGTTATTTGTTTTCAGCTTTATAAATAATTTGAATAATACTGAGCTCAGCTAAATCGTGGAATTTTAGAACCTTAAATTTTACAAACAATGGGTTTGATGGATATGTATAACAACAATTTAACTTTTAGAGCCCTTTTTTGTGTATATATATATATATATATATATATATATATATATATTTTTTCTTTTGTTATTGAATAATATGAAGTTTTCTTTTTTTTTTTTTTACACATATATATATATAAATATGTATAAAAGTTAGTTTATTTATATAGAGCCATTGTTTTACATTTTCAAGCTCTTTGTTACTTGTATATTTTTTCCAGAAAAAAATAAAGTAGTATCATGGGCAAAAATAATGCCCCCAATGTTTTAGATGTGTTTACAAAGTCCTTCATGTACAAAATAAATACATAAGTTTCTTTGTAGGGGCACCTTGGGGTACTCCACAGTGGATGTCACACAAATCTGATTTTATATTGTTTATTTGTACGTTTTTTCTGTTAAATCCATGATTGCCATTACTGTGGAGTGCTTTGTCCTAAATCCATATTGACTACTTTTTAAAATTATATGTTTTTCAGTAAATTTAATCCAACCTTCTCCAATATTTTTGAAAACTGTGGAAGCAACGAGACTGGCCTGTAGTTTAAGTCATATTTATCACCATTTTTGTAAAGAGGTACTGCTTTTGCTACTTTCATATTTATTTGGAAGCAAACTAGTGTTTTATGAGAGATTACAAATATACGTGAATGGTTCAATGACGGATTCAATTATATTTTGTTTCCACATTTTTTGTTTTTTTGTTTTTTTACAACTTTTAATATTTAATTCTTTTCTACATCTTCAAGGAAAATGCTTTTCACACTATCAATTATTGTATTTTGGGTTGTGTCTTTTACTTTTGAGTTCATGTCCCCAAGACTGGAACCCACATTTGTAATATATTTACAAAATTCATGTTTTTCTCATTATATATGTACAGTATCTCTTGCAATGTCTAATTTCTTTTTGTCAAATGTTAATTTACGTTTACATTTGTGTCTTTCAGTTTCCCCTTAGACACACATACACTCAGAGGGTGTTTAATGTAAAACATATGTAAATGTGTCATAAAGCTGCTTTTTAAATAAACACATGCAGAATTGGCTCTACTGCTACAGATGTATAACCATGAACAGTCAGTGAACATCTCATACGTACATTTAAATGTACTTTATTTTCAAGCGGTTTTTATACTTGCGCCAGCATGCATAGGAAATGAGTGGTTTTTGGTGTGAAATCACTCTTATTGTTGGAGTTTAGTTACTTTTATATAGCTTTGGAATAATTTAAAAGGATTGAGTTCCAAATTAGGGGAATACATTTCATAGCGAAATGTTCTATAAAAACTATCTCTTGGGAAAAGAGAGGGTATCCTTTCTATATAATTTAGAACAACGTGGCCTGATATTACATTTTATATATCAAAATGATTATAATTCACAATTGTCATGACGTTTCTGTTTGCAGTGGGTCACGAGACTGAGCACTGGTCTGTGTACAGAAGATACTTTGAGTTTTACGTTCTGGAATCAAAGCTTACTGAGTTTCATGGTAGGTTTTTGTTTTATTGTTCATGCCATTTCTGTTGTAACCCAACTAACTGAACATTCCTTTCTATTATTTCAATATACAGGCTCATTTCCCGATGCACAGTTGCCGTCCAAGAGAATTATTGGCCCCAAGAATTATGAGTTCCTTACATCAAAACGTGTGGAGTTTGAGGAGTACCTGCAGGTAACATTCCAAACCAAACGGATACTGTCTGATGATGAATTAATATCTAAAATGAGTTATTGGGGCTTTTTTTGTCTGTGTAGAAACTTCTGCAACACCCCGAGTTGAGCAACAGTCAACTTTTGGCCGACTTCCTGTCTCCTCACAGCATGGAGTCGCAATTCCACGACAAGATGCTGCCCGACGTAAACCTTGGTACGATCTCAGCCCCTGTAGACAAAGACCAGTGAGATTAATTCTATTTGAACAGCAGAACATGTCAGAGTGAAGTTATTTAATCAGCCTGCGGTGAAAAGGCATCTAGTCCACTGTCAACAATGGGATAAAAGTGTTTTGTGTTTCACAGGGAAAATCATTAAGTCTGTACCCAGCAAACTGATAAAAGAGGTAGGTGCTATCTATTGTCTGTGTTAACTCCTCTTACTACAATACAAATGGATTAGCACATCCCTGAATACTAAACCTGCATATCGTATTTTAATGTTTTTTTATTATTTATTTATTTTTTATTTTTTTAAGAAAGGACAGCACCTCGAGCCTTTCATCCAATCTTTCTTCAACTCGTGTGAAGCACCCAAACCCAAACCAAGCCGCCCTGAGCTCACTATTCTGAGCCCTACCTCCGAGAATGATAAAAAGGTATCCTCATGTTTTTCAAAGATTTCTTTGAGGACTTTTCCACATCCTTTTTTTTAAGTCTCTTTGGACAGCTTCATTCCTGCTGCAACTGGGCTCTTGTCATGTTTTACAAGAGCAGCAGCGCCAAATGGGATAGATGGATGGATATACTAGAACACTGCTAGGGAGGCTGTGCTTTTAGCAGTAATGGTACTGTATCACCAAGAGAGCATCATCCTCGAGCAATACGGCAGGACGTATGTGAAACAGGACAGTAGTGTAAAGTGGAACAGAGAGCACAGTCAGAGGACATGGGTCAGGAGTGAAGATTAAAGACTGAGATAAAGGACTTAAACCCCCGAGATAGTGCTGTCCGTGTAAAAGCCATGTTTGACAGTAGCTTATTCATTACAGTACGGATTTTAGGATGTGGAACAGTTTGAGAGACACCATAGGCATAAAGTGTCACTTAACTGGAATAGGACTCGGATGGAAGGATAAATTGTGGCTCTTTAATGTCACTGGTTTCACAACAGTTCATTATTGATGAACAATTGTCTTTCCTACACAAACAATTTGCATATTATATTTACATTTACATTTACTCATTTAGCAGACGCTTTTATCCAAAGCGACTTACATTGTTCTACAGTAATTACCAGTGTTACAGCCACTGGAGGCAAGGTGGGTTAAGTGTCTTGCCCAAGGACACAACGACAGTATGAACTGTGGGGAGAGTGAGAATCGAACCGCCTACCTTCCGGCTGAAGGATGAACGCTCTACCCACTGAGCTACTGCCGCCCCGACAATATATTCAGGCCTCTAATAGTCATATTACATGTACCACAATTAGAGGTTTTACATAAACAGTGCCAAAATAACATTCTCCAAATTTCTTCATCCATAGCTTTTTAATGACCTCTTCAAGAACAACGCCAACCGTTCAGAGACACTGGAGAAGAGGCACAACCAGAACTACTTTATGGAAATGATTATTGTGGAAGGGCTGTATGACTATTTAATGTTTGTAGGTAAGTCACACCACCCAGGTTAAATGTGCGTGGGGGAAAAATACTTAGAAGTATTGTTTGAGATGCATTTGCTCCTTCTTTTTTACAGGCAGAGTGGTCTTCCACATCCCCGACTGGCTGCACCACTTGTTAATGGGCGGCAGGATTCTCTTTAAGAACACTCTGGAGGCTTACACACATTACTATCTCCAGTACAAACTGAGCCAGGTGGTGGAGGAGCATCGGCTCGTCTCTCTCATTACGCTCCTCAGAGGTACGCTTAGCACAAGCATATTCACACTCAAAATATACTGTACTTATACTGTTTGAATTGACTCACTTTCCCATCTGTGACACGAGAGAAAGACAAATGTGAACGGCGCCCAAGATAAATAGCACCATTGTATTTGTTTTTTACCAGATGCGGTTTTCTGTGAGAGCAGCCAGCCTCGCTCGGATCAAGACAAACACATCAGGGCAAAAAAGACATTTGAGGAAATGATGAGCTATATTCCAGGTAGCTATACTGGCAAAATGATTTATTTATTCAAGTGCTGTCCATAATAAGTGGTTATCTGCAGACATTCTGGGGAAATGCATTGGTGAGGAGGCCAAGTATGAAGGAGTGCGTCTTCTTTTCGATGGACTCCAGCAGCCAGTTCTCAATAAACAGGTACAGTGAATCAGAAAAGGCAGCTAGCATGTAATCTGTAACTGAATTTAGCTCATTAACTTGACATTTCCCTGGTATTTTTCATTTTGTTAAAGCTTGTATTCTTTTTGGCAGCTGACATATGTGCTGTTGGATATTGCTATTCAGGAAGTTTTCCCAGAGCTGAGCAGGGTAGGACATTCTGCCAACACCATCTTCAAAATTCCAGGCAAAATACTGCACTCGCTTTCATTTTTATATGTTGTTTTTTCAGGTGTAATAAATTGGAAATGACATTCTCACCCAGCAGGCAAATGAGGCTTTCACTGTTCATCTATAAATAAAAAATCTTCTGTTTTCTTTACTCAGCAGACTCAAAAGGAGACCTCTGTGATGGCTCCGTGGATGTAAAATGAAGTTGGAATGAAATGCAGCATCTTGAACCCACGTCTGCTGCAGAGATACGTCTGGTAACCAGAAGCCAGCACATGTAAATGGGTCCTTCTAATGAAGTTGTAGGAAAAACGCTCTCCATCGCCCTAAAGACTGAGCATTTGATTCTGCAAATCATACATACACAAATGATCCTTTGGTTGAAAGTAAAGTTATTTGCCAACCATAAAAGTAATGTATATTTGTATATTTAACCATTGAATTAAATGTAATTATTTGACTTGTATCGCTGCGTCTTTATGATTTACATGTTTTTAATTTTATTTCTGGAAATATATTTTGCAAAATATTAGAATAACATGCAATATCTGCGATGGTGATTGCCTTATTTGAATTACTCCTCAGCGCTGAGTAAAACTTTAAAAATGTATATGTGAATACACTATGTATCAGAAATGGAGGTTAAAATGCCCAAAAATACAATAACTAATGGTGATATATAAAAAATAAATATATTACCACTGGTGTTGGAATTAACTAACTCTTGGGTCATTTTCCAAAAATATAAATTCCCAATCCTTCAAGAACACCTTGTTTTATGTTTTTAACCCACCGAGGCACTCACAATTACATGCTGCTGATTCACTTGGAAAAAAAAGAATAATTTCTAACATTTATTGGATTTAATTGCTTGTATATGTTTTGGAAACAACCTAATCTATTTTTCCCAGTAAGCGCAGTGGCTCAGTGGTAGAGCGGTTGTCCTTCACCCGGAAGGTAGGCGGATTGATTCCCGCTCTCCCCACAGTTCATACTGCCGTTGTGTCTTTGGGCAAGACACTTAACCCACCTTGCCTCCAGTGGTGTTCCAGGTGTAACAATGGTGAATGGAAGCTTCATGTAAGTCGCTTTGAACAAAAGTAAATGTAAATTGTAAACATGTGAGTAAAAAGGTAATGGTGTAAAAATTCCCACAGTATCTGATGGAAAATGAATTCACGGATGACGTAATAATCCTCTTCTTATCTGTGGTGGTACTACAGCCACTGCAGTGACAGAGGAGAGGTTTGTGTGCAGAAGTTCTGAACTTTTTACCTCGCGTATCAAGCAGAGTGCCACTTTTGAACTTGTTAGTTTACTCTGTGTTCCCATTTATTGTCTCCATATTTTCTTTCATGGTGCATTAATAAAATGTTTGTAATTATTAGACCATACCCAGCCAAGGCTGTAGCTTATGTCTAAACATAGTATTTTCATTTTCTGCCCATTGATTTTTCCATTATTTTGCAAGATATAAGATAAGATGCTTTATTGTCATTGCACAGCATTAGTCTACAAATGAAAATGAAGTGCCACATCTGATCAGTGCTGATAAACTAAAACACATAATAAAAAAACAATCAAAACTCCATTTAAAAAATATAGTCATTGTATGTTAAAATTGTATTTAGCACATTTAAAATGTTATTGCACCTAAAAAAGCAAGATGGAAAGCTATTTGAGTCTTATAACTGTTCAGCCCATGGATTAAAAACTGTTTTTTAGGTCTATTTGTCTTGCTCTTAAAGCTCCTTTATCCCTGAGGGCAGGAGGCTGGACAGTTCATGTCCATTGTTGAGACACCTGGTGATGTCTTCCAGAGTGGGAAAGGAGCAGCAGTTTTATTTTTTGCAAGGTATGAAATGTCTAAAACTAGAAAATAAAAGTTGTAAATGATGACAGTCATTTTTTTATTTGTGACTGTGTGCCATGTGCACCATCATACATTCATGTTCCAATCCCATGTCCTTTTATTTATAACACAGCTGCCTCAGTGTGTCAATAAACTGACCAAACACTGCTCTCTTGATTACTGTAGACTACAAATTTGTTGGTTCTTCCTGGTTGTGTAACACTGGAATAGCTCTAAACCCTCTCCAGGGTGCTGAAGGGTTTATGGGTGTTTGCCAGACAATCTACTTTCCTATTCTCGTCTATTATGAATGGATGGAATTTATTGGTGTTCCTTAAAAAAATGTATCTATATCTCCAGTGTTTAGTGTGACTGTGTGAAAACAGACGTTCTTGATAATTGTCCTGGATGTGCAGCAGCTTGACCGCAGCAGCTGAACAAAGGTGTTAAAAGCGGCGCAGAGTGGAGTGACACAGTGTGAAGTCACACAGTGGTCATTCCTCACAGACTGAAGTAACACAAACTCAAATGCCTTGTCACTCCCTTGGTTTGTAATGTGTTTATTAAAGTTAATGTGCCTGCAGTGCGCGTATAGCTGATAATACCTTTAGAGGGACTTTGACTCAAATGATATGTAAACTCATTTGATCAATTGTAAATGCAAAATAGCACTAAGATGAGGGTGGCCGTCTTTCAACCGGATGGTGGGCGGTTCACTCCCCACTCGAAACATTTCCAAACATTGTAACTTCCCGCTCTCCCCCACATACTGTTGTTGTGTCCTTGGGCAAGGCACTTAACCCACCTTGCCTCCAGTGGTCAGCTGTAACACTGGTAAAGCGCTTTGAGTGCCTACTTGGTGGAAAAAGTGCTATATAAATAAAAAAAAGTATCTCAAACATAGAAAGCGTGTGTTATATGTCTGCATAAGCTTACGGTAATAATAACAATTATAATAATTAGATTTCTGACTTTTTTTTCTTATTTTCTTACTTTAATCCTGTTTTTAACCATAAAACCGTTTTACATTTTTTACTTTTAGAATTCTGACCTTATAATTCTGACTTTTTCCCAGAATTCTTACTTTAATCTCAAAGTTCTAACTTTGAGATAATTCTGACTTTAATTTAGAAAGAAAATCTTACTTTGATCCCACAATTGACTTTGAATCTATAAAACTCAGACGTTTTGTCATAATTCAGTTTTTATCTGACTTTTTCTCATGTTATAGTCACTTGAGATCAACATTCTTACT
Source organism: Neodontobutis hainanensis (assembly GCA_024349245.1). NCBI lineage: Eukaryota > Metazoa > Chordata > Actinopteri > Gobiiformes > Odontobutidae > Neodontobutis > Neodontobutis hainanensis. The sequence goes on along the minus strand of JALDNG010002316.1, from coordinate 57,087 downwards.
ATTTTTTTTAACAAGATATTGTTGTGCCTTTTAAAAGTGTGCTTATTATCAGACTAAGGTAGTTTTTAAATTGCTATATTCTCATCTTTTATTTAAACACCCTCGAGCAGAGCTGCATGCACGTTATTGATCAGAGAAATGTCAGAGAGTTGGCCTGATTTTGTTTGGTTTCCAAGACAAATACATAAAGGTTACTGTTCACAATGGCATCACCAAATCTGTCTCTGACCACTTTTGAGACCAGTGCAAAGACCTCAGTCTTTTACTTGCACACAATAGCAGTATCTGAAAATGGGTCAAAGAAAGTGCTACAGTCCTATTTAGTTCTTCTGGAGAAACTCAAATCTCCTCTAGTTGTAAATAGAAGCCTCCTGATACACTCTTGACAGGCGTCCGTGAGAGCTGATTGGTCTAGAGTGAGGCACCATATGCCATGAGAGCAGGCTGGAGCGCACTGTACTGGGACGGCCTCTGCAGCGCTACATGTGCCCTATATTCTGCCCCGTCATTGTCCTCTGCAGACTTGACCAGATTAGACACAGAGGAGGAATCGTCGCTAGAGGCGTTTAACTATGTCACGTTAAAAACTATAGATTTGAATTTTAAAGATACATTACATTTACTTTTACATTTAGTTATTTAGCAAACGCTTCAATCCAAAGCAACTTAAAAATGAGGAAAACATTTGGAAAACAGAAGTTTCAGGGGTTCAAATAAAAAAATGTTCAAACCCATACCTGCATCAGCCTGGTGATGCAGAATGAACTTATTTTGCCGTGGTTGCCTTTGTAAGCCAGTACAGTAAATTAAATGAGAAGGTTTCAGGATCAAAACTCCTGCGCTGTTTCAGCAGACGTGACATAATCATTCACCTGGTTCTCACTTCCTGATTTGCCGCCATAAGCAAACTAAGCAAACTACAAACATTCCAGTCAACTTTAAAATGTAGGAACACTCTGCGTCAAAAACTGGTCCATCCTAAAGACAAGACCCCCACAAACAGAGTAATGACGTTTATGCAGTTTAGTGAAGAGTGCAGTGACAGTCATGTTGGAGAAACTAAACAACAGTTCCACAAGAGGATGTATCATTACAGAAGAGCCTATCACAGAAGAGCCTATCACAGAAGAGCCTATCACAGAAGAGCCTATCACTGAAGAGCCTATCACAGAGGAGCCTATCACAGAAGAGCCTATCACAGAAAAGCCAATCACAGAAGAGCCGATCACAGAAGAGCCTATCACTGAAGAGCCTATCACTGAAGAGCCTATCACTGAAGAGCCTATCACTGAAGAGCCTATCACAAAAAGCCAATCACAAAAAAGCCAATCACAGAGGAGCCTATCACAGAGGAGCCTATCACAGAGGAGCCTATCACAGAGGAGCCTATCACAGAGGAGCCAATCCTGGCGGACCTTAATCTGCAGTCCACCTCCACCTCAAAGAGAAAGGACACTCCTTTGAGGACAGTAATGTCCAATTTTTGCCAGAGAGGCCAGATGGTTTGAGAGAGGAGTGAAGGAAGCATTTATTTATTTTAACTTTTTTTTATTTTTATTTTTTTTTATGGAAAAGCCCTCTCTGTACAGAGGAGGAACCCTCAGATTCATGTTGCCTAGTATTTACACTAACACTAACGACTCTCCTGAGCCGTTAACAGCTCTCACATTAGGAGTCACACTGTCCTTTTATAGATAACAACTACGAGACCAGAAAAGCCTGGTCCATCAGGTTTAGTTTCAAACCCTAACCTTTTCTTCCAGATGACCTGGATGACTGAGAACCTCCAAAGACAGAAGCAACGATAGCGACAAAGTTAAAACAGGCTTACAGTGCATTCTTAACCTGAACATAGAACTGCTCACATGACACAGTCTGTTTGACAGAACCACCTGGAAAGGCTCCTGCTGAAAGTGTTTGCAAAAGAGAGGCGCCTTCTGTTGAAATGAAACTTAAGGTCAGGTGATTGGATGAAGCCCCGACTAGTAACTGGCTACCACAAAATTTGTTTTAGCCAATCATAGCAACGATTCATTTGACATAACCAGAGTGCAGCAAATATGAAGAAACAACAAACTACAGTAACAGTAATAGTTTTTGCAAAGTGAATCTGCAAAAATAAAAGAAACGTTAACAAAATATAAATAATAATAAATGAAACCAGGAAATCAGCCGATGAAAAGAACATGCTGGATATAGCTAAGCCAGTAGGAATAGAGCACAAACACCTTTTCCTTCCATATTTTTAGCATTAGCAAAATGTCTTTTGCCTACACTTTTGGCGTAGCCATGTTGAAAACAAAGAGGAGACGAGGACACTTGTTGCATTTGGATCTTCCGTAATGCACAACATTATATATTTAAACAGTTGAAGAGAAAAATACAGCAGGTAATGAAATTGTTGACAGGCTCAATGGAGCTCGAGACGTCATGTAACTCATTGTGTTGCAGGTAAACAAAGAACAGTGCCAATTCCACAGTTATTGAGCTAAATGTGACATTACTTAAAAAAAATCCCAGACCTTTATCATGAAACTGACATGTTTTTATATTAAAGGAGCCGAGACGATCACATAAACCTGCAGCATATACTAGGCGTCAACTTTTTGCTCTGTAAAAAAAGAGATATGATTAGCATAGTGTCATTCCTTTTTAGTGTTTTTTTCTATCAATGCTCCTGGCCTTTCATTAAACACTGTAGATATGGACTATAAGAACTTTGTTTTTATTTTTGAACAGATTTTTTCTTTCATCCTGGCAACCCACTTTTGGCTCTCAACCCGTGTTTGGAGCCTGCTGCACAAGTCGATGTAACGGTCAGGGGAATGCTACTTAATGGGTCCTTGTATCAGCTTGTTTGAGTTGAGACTTCCTGTGCTAATCTCCAAACATTAGTTCCCAAAATTTGATTTGTCATCATCATATGTTTGTATTCAGACCATTTAGCAGGTGTTAGTCTAAATTTCAGAAGATGCTTATTCTGTGTGACCCCTTTTTGTGTGTAGTATATGGATTTATTGTGTTGTTATGTATTGTGATTTATTAGTGTTTTTGCAAGAGTGCATTAATAACCTTTAAACTCTCTGCACTAAGACGTCCTACAGCGTGCTCCCACAGACATGCATGTAAAAGTGGTCACTCCTAAACTCTCCATAGTAAGTGACTGTGAGTGTTAGCCCTGCCATTAACTGCTGCACATGTATCTTATATCCTGCTGCATCAGCGCTGGTTTGTCATTTTATCTGGAAAACACACTGGAAACATGTTTTTTGGAAAGTACCATCAGTTCAGCTACTGCGTGTGTCAGTCAACTCCACAGTGCACTCACAAACGGCACGCTGCTCATTACAGCTGTGAGGCCGCAGACGTCCCGACACGGCTGACCTAGCTGCTCGGAGTGGTCACTCGTTTCTGTCTCTTCTCATAAAGAGTGGCACAAGAAGCTGCTATATTCCCTCTGCTCTAGGTTTTGGGGGTAGGCTTGTAACAAGAGTTGCCTGATTTTAGTTTGGCCTATTTGTCTGCTGTCACTTATGAGCAGAACTATAACAACATTTGCACGTCATGAGGAGTGTTTGAATCACCAGGGCAAACTACATAATGTGGTTGTTCCTCTTCAAGATGACCTGGATGACTAAGAACCTCAACAGACATTTAAAACTATAAACTAAACTAACTACTATAAAAACACACATTCTCTTTAGAGCAGGTTTATAAATGCACAGATGAGGTGGCTCACATTACAATAAAATATTTATTGGTCCATGGACAGGAACATGCATCTTTTTACGTCACATTAGACAAAACAACAGAAAGGCAAGGCAAGGCAATTTTATTTATATAGCACAATTCATACACTGGGTAACTGGGTTACTTTACAGTAATAAATTGACAAGATTTAGAGTAAGAAACATTACTCTAAATGTAATGCTAGAGTAAGACATTTAGAGATTTCTTACTCTAAATCTCATTTCAAGACTTAGAGTAAGAAACATTAGAAAGATTAAAAAAGAAGAGTGCTTATAAAAAACACTTTTGTTGTAGTGTAGGCGGAGCTAAAGAGGAAGGTTTTTAACCTCCCCTTGAACATTGTTAAAGTTGAGGCTTGTTTTACTTCATGTGGGAGGTTGTTCCAGGTTTTTGCTGCTTGAAATTTAAACGCTGCTTCACCCTGTTTAGTTCTAACTCTGGGCACGAGCAGAAGGCCTGTCCCAGATGTTCTCAGAGTTTGAGGAGGCTCATAAGCTACTAGCATGTCAGAAATATATTCTGGTGTTATACCATTAAGAGACCTGTAAACCAGTGCTGTTTTAAGAAAAAGGTTGGCCAGCGAAGAGTGGCAAAAACGTTGTCTGTGTGGGCGTGCCTAAGACGTGGTGAGCTGATTACCAGCATGTTGTGCGCCTGGTGCCACATATGTACACTCATCACTCAACATCACACTCAAACTTTTCATTGTTTTGTTTTGTTACTTGCATGTTCAAATGCACACAGAAGGTTTTGGCTCATCATCAGTTTATGTTGTGCTCATTAAGGCTGCCCATCCCTCACCAGAATATCTGCTGACATAATCCTCCAGACCTTTGGTGCATGTGAGGTCAGGAGAAGGTATGGAGGCAATGCTTTAGACATCCTCTTTTGTGGCATTGTGTGTCTAGTCCGGGCAAAGTTCAAAAAACAGAATGAAGCAATTTCCCAACAAAAAAAACTTGTTTAGAATACAGGTATTGGGAATACTCACCGGATCAGTTTCATATCTAAAACAAAATCCGGTTCTCTTCCCAATCTCAAACATGCAAAGTAACAATTTAAAGAAGAATAGAAAGGTCTGAGGCACTCTGAAATCTGTTAACGCTTTTTTATTATATAACGTCTACACATTTTAACTCAAACATGAGTCTTTGTCAGGACAATTGTTTTTCAACAGGTGCACAATTAGAGTTTAAATAGATCCGTGTAACACAACATCACGTGACAAAAATGAATGTCACATAGAAAACAATGTAGAAGAACATTAACAATGGATAACATGGAACTTACAGATATGGAAATTGCAATCACTGTAACAATGTTAACAGAGCACACAACTTTTTTACGTCTTTAATCACAAGCCTCAAAAGTGTTGTGGTTTTGTGACCTTTAATACAAAATATGTGGTATACAGACTTGCGAGAGTGGTTGCTTTTATATAAAACAACAGCGAAGAACAACAAAGAGAGAATTCAGAGAAAGATTGGCAGAGCACAAATATGCCATTCGTACACAAAATATAACTATCCTAAAGCTAAACATTACAAACAAGCCGGACATAGCAGCCCAAACGGCCATGGTCATTGGATCCATACCACAGAACTCAAGCGGTGGTGACAAACTCAAGCTTCTTTTACAACGCAAAACATATTGGATACAATGCTTTAAATGCATCGGTTACGCAGGGTTTAATAAAGAAAGTCTTTTCTCCTTTTTTATAAGTGTTGGTCTTATGTATGCTCTTGAATTTGAAAACCTGGTAAAACCTGGTAGTCCTGGTAAAAAGTGTAATTTCTATGAAAAAGTGTAAATTCTATGAAAACTGAAAATTGTTAATGTTCTTTTACATTGTTTTTTTATGTCACATCCATTTTTGGCATGTGAGGTTGTGTTACATGACTCACTGATCTATTTAATAATTGAAAAACAATTGTCCCGACGAAGCCTCATGTTTAAATCGAAATGCATAGATGTATTATAATAAAAAAAAGTGCCTCAGACCGTCATATTCTTCTTTAAAGTTCTATTTTATTCTATTCTATTCTACAAGTCTGATGGGATTGGGATTTTAACTTGTTTGTTAGTTAATCCAATTATTTAAATGTTTTAAATGTCATTTAATCATAATTTTAATCACACCATATTTTATTTAACACTGTGTAGATAAGTTGGCACCAACAGTAGCAGAATGGCACACCTAAATGTAGATCCTGAAAGAAGAGAGAAATCCCTGCTGAGTGAACATCAGACATGGAGAAGTACGGAGCCCCTCTGGTCTCACTATGTAAAAAAAAAATATATATGTAACTAAGTCGTGGCCACGAGATACGCTAACTCGTGGCCACGAGTTAAGCTAAGTCGTGGCCACGAGATACGCTAAGTCGTGGCCACGAGATAAGTAAATATGAAAGCATGCACACTAACTCTGCCGCCCATAAGGCTCATACATACAGCCAGATGGAGGTACCGTGACCTAAGCCTAGAACGCCCTCTGCTGACGTTTTATCGTAGGCTACACAGACATGCTTTTCCAAAATGTCAAAGACTTCAATAATTAATAAACCAGTCTGCACACTACTGTAGATTATCTTAAAATCATAATCAGAAATACTTTATTGATCTTTATTGATATCGATAACCCAGGGACAATTGTTGTGTCACAGTTGATGTGCACATCAAGACATTTAAAGAAATATAAATAATAATATAAGTTGGTAAATAAACAAGTAGCCTATACACATGTAAAAGTATATGCTAAATAAATATATGCTATAAAATATGAAGAAGAGTTATAAAGGACCATGGATATGCAGCCTACAAGATTTACATTACTGTATTAACAGAATTGAATTGATTGTGATGAACAGTACTAGTAAATAAATAGAAGCAGAACTGCAGCAAACTATATTACACTGAATATTAAAACAGATAATATTGCACAGAATGTGAAGTATTACATTGCACTACAGTACAGGGTCCATTTAAATAACAAAGGTTATCAATATCAATAAAGATCAATAAAGTATTTCTGATTATGATTTTAAGATAGTCTATATTAGTGTGCAGACTGGTTTATTAATTATTGAAGTCTTTGACATTTTGGAAAAGCATGTCTGTGTAGCCTACGATAAAACGTCAGCAGAGGGCGTTGTAGGCTTAGGTCCATCTGGCTGTATGTATGAGCCTTATGGGCGGCAGAGTTAGCGTGCATGCTTTCATATTTACTTATCTCGTGGCCACGACTTAGCTTAACTCGTGGCCACGAGTTAGCGTATCTCGTGGCCACGACTTAGCTTAACTCGTGGCCACGAGTTAGCGTATCTCGTGGCCACGACTTAGTTACATATATATTTTTTTTTTACATAGTGAGACCAGAGGGGCTCCGTAGAGAAGGAATGTAGAGGCAGGAAAAAGGAAAGGAAGCAAGGACTTGAGTGAAAGAGAACAGTGGCAGAAACGTAAAAAGTGGAGAGCAGGTCAGGAGCCAGAGCAGTACCTACAGCCAGGATATTCAAGGTCAGGGAAATGGGTAGTTAACAGTAAAAGGAAGTAAAGGAAGCAAATTGAAGAACTTAAGGAACAACTGAGCAAAGAATGAGAAAAGGAAAAATACAAAAAAAGGTGCCAACATTTGAAGAAGCATTGACCACAGTCAAAGGTGAGAGCGCTAACAGCAAATTGCCCTAACCCCAAAATAAGGAAGACATTACTTTACCAACAATCACTCATTCAGGATATCAGCAATAAATACAAGCAAGCCACCAAAGTTAGAGAAAGACTCACACAATAGTGACGACATGGAGAATTGTGAGAAGGTACAGGTTGCAGAAAATTGCAAGGGAGTCCCAGGAGTTGGAAACAGAACAAAAAACTTTACTTTGAAAGCAAGAAGGTCAATAGGTTCCCTGATAAATTCACAAAAAGAGTAAAGGCATTCTATCTGAGAGATGATGTTAGTAGGATCACCACAGGAACCAAACAAACACTCACCAGGAACAAAGTCAAAATGCACTTTCTGGTGGATGTGCTGCAAAAACTTCACAAAAGATTTTTATCAGAAAAAACTCAAAACAATATATCATATTCTCTTTTTTTGTTATGTTGGTCCTTTTTGGGTTGTTAACCCAACAATTTCAGAACGAGACACATGTATGAGTAAATTGCATGAAAATCTCAGCTTTGTGGTTGTGAAGCTTAGCCAGCTAAACTTACTGAGTCAGCCAATACTGAACAGCTGGTAGGGAAGGTGTGCTGCAACTCATCTAAAAGGAGCTGTATGTATGGAGAGTGTGTCCACATCAAGGAACGAGTGTCCCAATCTCCAGTACATACAATATAACAGCACGTCAAAAGTACCTTCTATCAAATGGATAAGTGAAGATAAAAAGTTAGAAAAAACAGAAAATTATGGAAGCCACACAAGAGCTCATTGAGCTTTTCCACAACTACCTGCGATTTAAACAGCATCACTTCAACATTAAGCAACATTATGCATTCTGTCGTGATACATCGCTATCATCAGCACATCACGTGGGCGCTAGAACACATGATAAAATTTTGTGTAGGAAGCAGCGGTAAACAGTGTCGTACGCACCTTTGATGATACGACTGGCCTGCACTACAGCTCAGGGGAGAGGTGCACTCTCGAGAAGCTGCGCACTCACTGCCAGGGCAGAGTGGACAGAGTGGACAGGTCACAGTGCAGTGGAAGTAGGAGATAGAATAATAATAATAATAATAATGATGCATTTATTTATAAATACCTTTCAAAACACCCAAGGACCCAATACATGGTGTAAAAACAAGCAAATTAAAAAGAAGGAAACAACATAATAAAACATAGAATAAATGAGGTATAAGACAGTGTGAACAGGTGAGTTTTGAGTCTGGATTTGAACAGTGGAAGAGAGTCTACAGTATGTTGCAGAGGTAAGGGGGAAGTGAGTTCTGCCTTGTCACCATGGGGAGCAGAGCCTTCAGAAATGTGTTGTTATGGAAGATGTGTGGGAATATGTAAATATTATATTTACATCAGCAGAGAGAGAGAATGTGTTTTTTTGTGTGTTTTAATTTGAGAAATTGTGCGGTTTTAGATATGAAGCGAACCAGGAGAGGGGTGTGTGGGTGATACCAGTTGAAGGGATGCTGTGGGAGATGGTGTCAGTAGCTGCAGTTAGATAAAGGTGGATGAGAATGGACAGTGAACCAGAGTCAGATGTCAGATGCCATGAGAAAGTCATCGATGATTTTTATGAGTGCTGTTTCAGTTCTGTGGCGGAATGGGAGTAACAGTGGCAGTTTTGAGTGATGGGGGAACAGTAACAGAGATTAGCGAAGAGTGAATAATATTAGTGATAAGGGGGCCCAGAGAGGGGACACAGGTTTTGACAAGGGCTGTAGGGAGTGGGTCCTGCTGACAAGTGGAGGGTTTGGATTTTTTAAAAAAGTTCTGTAATAACCATAACAGAGGGGAGGGGCAAGCATGCAAATGTGGATCTGAGGTGTAACGGAGGGGACAGGCTGTCCAGAAACTGCAGCTCCACATGAAGACGGGTGTTAGTGGATGTTGGTGAGTCGGAGGGTTAGTGTTATTGAGCAAGGAGAAGAGAGTCTTAGAGTTGTGTTGATTGGAGTGTATTAGACCAGAGTAGTAGGTGGACTTGGCAGAACATAGACTGTCCTTGTATAGAGCAGTGTGATTATTATACATTTCTTATTGAATAGTGAGTCCGGTTTTATTGTACAGTTGTCGTTCTTTAGCTCTGAGTTGTTGGAGTGTGGGGGTGAACCAGGGTGCAGAGCGGGTGAAGGAAACAGATCTAGTTTCCAGTGGAGCATGGGTGTTCAGAAGGGCATGAAGGTGAAGCGCTATATATTGAGCTGTTTTATTGGCAAAAGCCCCTCCCTTCTCTCCGTTGGCTTCGTGACACAGACTACTGTCTATCAGTAAAGTTTAATCAGCGGTGTGTCACAGACTGCTAAGAACCACTAAGGCACTAAGAACCTTTATTTATTTCTGTGTCTTAATAAACTGCATGGACTCAGAACTATCAGCTGATAGTGGTATAGGATGTCTTGATAATTTATCAATTTTATCACAGGTCATTGATAAAAAAAAAGAAATAACTGTAAATAGTGTAAAAATCTCATGCTATCTCATGTCTCGACTGGTGGGATTTGTGTCTCGTCACAGCCCGAAGGGTTACCTTTGTCATTAATGGGAACACTCCTGTTTCCTAAGAACACTGAAAATTGTCTTTCAGTGGTTTGACTCAGGTCAGTGTCGACCATGTCATTACTCTCTCTTCTATCCCCTGTTTTCTACCAACTGTCTTTGTGTCGAATAAAGGCAGAAATCCCTAAAATAAATTTTGTTGTGACCTGCCAGTCTCACACTCGCTCTGTTTGAGATTGATGGCCCCTGTGGTTTAAATGGCCTAGAAGCAGTACTGGCATGACGAGCCACAGTTAAAGTTAGCGCTGCAGGTCATTAGGAAGCGTTTTGCCGGCTAACGTTCTTTTCTCTACCAACTCACAGAAACACAAGGTACAATATGAATGAACCACAATACACTCAAACTTCTCTTGAGGAAGCCGTCTGCAAACTTCTTACAGAACACAACGACACAGGGCTTGTGCCGGACTTATAAATAGCCCTTTCCTGCAGAGTTTTAGATAAAGCAAAGAGTGGAAGTACAATTTGAAGTAACTAATTAAAAACACAGCCCAGCATAGAATAAGAATTGAAATCGATATGTGGAGCTTACATGTGCTTCAGGGCGATCACTCTTAGGTCCACACCAAACCTTATTACCTGACTAAAAATAGGGCTTTCTGGGACTGGTCTGAGATTGGATGTAGTCAGCAAGTGTGCTTCACTGCAATGTGTTTTTGAGATGAGAACAGATAAGATACGGTCAGCCACAGACATTAGACCACTACTGCTGCAGCTCAAGCCTTTTACAGTGAAGAAAAACATCCAGTATGGCTCGGGTACAGAGCTGTGTGGAATATAGACGATACAGCAAATTATAATTGCCTCAGTCATTCCAACATTTGGTGTGTTTTACTCATTGTGGCTACTTTGAATGCCACACTAAACCTTAATATCTCAATAACAGTTCAGAATGCAGAAAGAACCTTGTAATTCAAATAGAATAAATTCTCATAGCACTATATTTAGTTCCATTAGCGCAAAAATATATATATATATATATAAATAAATAAATAAAAGGTTTATTGCATCACACAACAAACTGTCCCGGTCCAATAGTTGTCCATTATTATTCAAAACATTTTCTTATGCAACACTCCCAACAGACACTATTTTTAAAACTGCACTCATAGCACCAGGTAATTCTTGCAGCCTCAGGCCTTAAGTGTAAACCCTGTGAGAAATTGGCTATTGTCCAGGATGAACCCCACCTCAGACCACAAGCAGTCAGGATAGGCTCCAGCCTCTCGTGACCCCCAAGACAGATGGATGTTGAGAAATATTAAAATAAAATATAAATAATAATAAATGCCAAATGGATGTTACTGCTGCTGCTAAATTGAATTCTGAACTGGCTGTAGCATTTCCCTGGAAGGACACAGCACATGACTGCATGTCCCACTTCCACTCCACCCTCGAGTCGAGTAGGGTCTTACTCTCTTTCAGACGCATTCCCCTTACTCTGACAGGAGAAGGACCTCTCTTTCTTCACGTTAACAAAGTTCAAAATAATGACAGACGATGGGGGACGCCTCGGTGGCTTATCAGTTAGAACGCTCACAATCAGTGCGCTTGATGTTGTCCTCCATCTATCTTTCATTTCGTGTCTGTCTTTAACAGAAAAAGAAAAAGTAAATGGAGTTCTTTACAACCTAACTGACCAGACTTGATTCCAATCTAGTTTGTCTGTGAGGTATGGCCCATTCTCACCTGCCTCTCATCTGCCATTAAGTGTGTAGCACTCGCACTAAAACCCCACATATGACCAACCTGAAACAAGCTGATACTGGCCACGTGACACCGGTTCAGGCAACAATGTGTTCAGACAACAATGTGTCTGAACACCTTTCTACAGCTTCTGTAGAAAGAGCAGCTATGTGGCAGCCACAAACAAGATGGGTCAAATAAGTGGAACTGTGAAATGCAATAAAGGAGTAATCTGCGAGTGTGTGCCCATGTGTTCCGACGGACATCACACTTTGCTCTGCCACTGTCCTGTTTTAAATGTTGTTTGAGCGCTTCTGTGTAAAATGGATAGTATTTTGTATATTCATTTATCTAGCCTTTCATTTGGTGCTCTACAGCCATCGTTAGACTCTACATTTGGGACGTTATTTACCAGAAAATGCACATGCAGCGGTGTTTGCAGGATGCAACAGAGCGCTTCCACTTTGAATACAGCTTATCAGATGCAATAAACTCTGCACAGGTTGTTCCCCCAAACCCACAACATGCTTATGTAAACCATCTAAATAATGATGGCTGATTTATTTATCCCGAGACTGACTGTTGATTTATCAACTAGTATATTGTAATACAAGTTTTACAATGAAACCCTGGCTTCACAGTGCTTATGGTGCTACAGTTAATTCTTTGTCACGGTCAGTCCTGAGGTAAAGTCATTAGCCCAAGTTGACGCTCAATAAACCTTAATCAAATTCATTACAGCTCAAAGTAGTTATGAGACAGAATCACCTTGATACCACAGTCTAGCCTTCAAACACACCACTGATGTTATGTACGCTTCATGGTTAATTTAACAAGCTCATAAAAGCTTAATTATGATATCCCCGTCACCATCAGCCTGACCGCTGCCACTTATACAGAGGTCAAACTGTGGTCAGTGGGATTGCCAAAATGATGAATTAATATGTCACCCATAAGAACTCAACGGGTCACTGGAGCAATGCAAGAATATATGGAGCCAAAAGTGAAATTTAGAAAAAGGTCAGAGTTGTTGAAGTAAAAATGTATAAAGTAAGTGTTAGAGTCAAACATATGTATCAACAGTAAAAGTAAAAGTACCAGTGGTCTTCAGAAGGCATTATTGGTGGCTCGATACATCTCCAATGGCTTCTGATGACTGCATTCATAATTTGAATAAAACAACGCTTAAGCTCAAGTCAAATTCATTTTATGCAACAGAAACAGAAAATCCTTTCTTGAACAGGTGAAGCTAGAGAAGAAAACTTTTACTGCGTAGACAAAACCATAATGCTCCTTTTAAAAATAGGAAGTAAATAATCTTTTATGTGATGCAGAATCTCAGCCTAGTTTGGTTGTCAGCATGTGTAGTTGTTGGCAGGGGGACTGGGAGATAAAAAAAGTGCCGGCACATTCTCTCTGTTTGTTCATTGTTTTGGAGCGTGTAAAGAAATCTGAGCCCAGCTGATTAATTCATCAAGTATTTCCTGACTGCACCAATATTTATTTTACTATAACCATCCTTTAATTGTATGTTCACTGCTTGATTTTTCACTGCAGATACAAAATGGTAGCACTGGGGGAAAGCACACCCAGGGCCACTGCTCCCATCACGCACATGGCCCCAAGTGCTCCGGGGGGCCCCGCATTGATCCTGCTGGGATTGAATAAAGTCATTCTTCGCAGCTGTAACTGTTTCAAATATAAATGTGCAGCGCAGCCTACTTGAACTGATAAATAAGCTTTTACACTTTCTAGTAGTGGTTAGTTCAAACAAATAGGGGCCTGGGATTATGTCAAAGTGGTTAGAGGACACGCACATAGCAACGTAAATAAAACCACAAACTCAGGAAAGAAGAGAAATCCCAATCACGCCCTTCCAGGTGTCCGTGTCGCTGCCCACGTGAGCGTTGAAGTCCTCCAGTAGAACGGCGGAGTCACCGGTTGGAGCACTTTCCAGCACGACTTAAAAAAGGCTGGGTACTCTGCACTGCCATTTGGCCTGAAAGGACAAACAACAGTGAGAGACCTATCCTCGACCCGAAGGCGCAGGGAAACGACCCTCTCGTTCTCGGTGAACTCCAACACATGGCGGCTGAGCTGGGGGGCAATGAGCAAGCCCACACCAGCCCACCGTCTCTCACCAGAGTCCAGCCTCTCTCAAGGATTTGGGTTCCAGAGCCCACTATCTCTAGTCAGTATCTCTAGAGATAGTGGGCTTTGGAACAAAAATTAAAGTATTTTAAAGTATGTTGTACAAAAATGTATGTATTCTTCTAAAGTATCTTGTACAAAAATTAAAGTATTTTATTTAAAACATGGACATATAACGGTCTTCGTCAGGGCAATTTACATTGTCAAGACAGACAATATATATATATATATATATATATATATAAAGACAAGATGTTTATACTTTAAATTAGTGGACAAAATTATCAGTAAGCTACATTATTATCATTAAACATCCTTATTTAGCCACACTACTCAGACTTATACCCAGGCCAAAGAATCAAACCAGCCAGTGCACAAAGTGTAAAGTGTATGTAAACATATAAAAGGCTGTAAAGGAACAACTGCAAAAGATAGCTACTAGTAATTACAAGAATGGAGAAAAATCTATCTTTTTGTTTAAACCAGAACACTTAGCACCTGGTGTTTCAATCCCAAAAGTCTCTCTTATTATTGATATTGCAGTTAGCAAAATTGTAGGAGTTTCTGAAGTTTTTTTTGGACTGTTTAACAGAGCAAACAAAGCAACACAAACATCAGCTAAAAAAGAGAACAGCAGAAGTCAAAGGACAAACAGTAAAAGACTGTTCTATAGAATAGAATCTTCTATTTTAATTATTCTGATTAAAACTCATGAAATGAGTTTTAAAATATACATAAATATATGTAAATACAATCTAGATGGGGGCATGACTTAGAAATTCTGCTTAGGGCACCCAGATGGCTTGCAGCGGCCCTGACCACACCAACACATGCATTCTCAAAGACAAAAGTGACATTTTCACACATCTGTGGTGTCGAAAGCCACACACAAGCCCAATCTCTATCTCTCTATCTTCCATGACACCTGGGCGCCTGACTGACTACAGTAACTCTCCTTCAGCGTTGTCGTAAATCACTCCACACTAATGCTGTGTCCATTAAGATGACTCAATATGCACCTCCTGGTTGGTGCCGACATGTCTCTGCCTTTAGCATTATCCACAGTATCTTTCAATCTTCATTATAGTGCGCCGTCTAGTTAATGGTACTTTTATCTGGTGACCTTTGACCTGGCCGTGTGACTGAAACATTATTATTTGTCCTCAGATGTCATGCTTCTAATAAGCCCCAAACTGCAGGTGACAGAATTGTACAATTAGCATATCATTAGTTTGCACACATTTTTTAAAAGGAGCAAGATGATTTCAGATAATATGGTCCAGCAAAAAACAGTCTTACGTCTTTTTATTTGTTTTTCTATGTTACAAAGAAATGTACCCGCCTCAGGCCCAATGTTGGTGGGATAGGCTCCAGTCACCTGCGACCTTTAACGGGACTATGTGGAAGGAAATGAATGAATGATTATTCAATTAAATCAATGCTTGACTTCAATGTTCTGCTGAAGCACGGCATTATATCACTTTTGCAATACAAGCAGTCCTTGGCGATACCAATATTTTAATATTACTTACTTACTAATACTTTTGAAATATATAACGTGCAGCCCCAGAAAAAAGACATCTGTTAAAAAGGTGATCCTGTGTAAACTTTGATACAACAGATGCAGTCTAGCATTTTGTTGAAGCAGAGCAAACAAAAACAGTACATCACTGCACATTGGGAAATCTTGTGAAAACTCACAGCTAATTTAAATAAACCAGGGCCTTCAAGGTATTCACTAATTCACCAATTACTTTCAAATGGAAAAATACAAACAACAATACAATGTTGGTCCAATCTGTTGTTTTTGGGGGTTTGAATCTTCTGGGGAGAAACTTGCTTGAATGCTTGATGTTAAATGTCCAGCGGTTGATACATTACCAAGAGTGAATGAAAGTTTGATTAGCTGATCAATTTTATATTACCATTCCTAGAAAAATCCAGCCTCTAGACATTTGCTGGCCTTTTTATTAGTTAATAGTGACAGACAAACAGTGGATGTATTATTAGACCTTTTAATACATCATTCTCCTGTACACAGCCCAACACGTTTGAGAATACCAAGCTGTGAATGGAGTAGTGCTAGCTGGTTAGTTTATGATTCTGTGACGACAACAGTAGTGGACATGAAGATGATGGAAGATGGATATGTCCTGACAGCAATTGGGAACGCTGCCCGAGCCCACGACAGGACAGTTCTCCACTGATCAATAGTGAACAGCCGAAGTTGCACATGTTATTTGGATTTTCATCACTCACTGCCTCGGCGCTCTCACAGAACATACTTTTTTTTTTCTTTCTTTCTGCAGAGTGAGCAGGGCCATTAGCACAGACACTGTAACTACCTGCCCACATAACTGTTTCTGGATGCACCTTTTGCAGACAGAGCAATGGTGGAAATGTTGGCTTCCCATATTTGAACATCACGGCTCACACAGAAAAAATGTATTGCTTTAGTGAGTACTGTCTTATGCTTATTAATTTTGCAAAAGTATTTTAACAAGGTGTGACAAGAGAAATGCATGTAACGTTAACTGTAAGCTGGACCAAAAATACTGCTGCTACAGTAAACAAGGCTCAGCAACGCCTGTATTTCATCAGACTGCTACGGACAGCTGGATTTGGCTCTCCCACCCAGGCCTACGGAGGACTGTTAGAGAAAATCCTGACAAATGGCCTCACTGTGTGGTTCGGAAAACAGCGCACAGACAGACAGACTCCATGGACACTCTTTACACACAAAGCTGCAGTAATAAAGCTCAGTCCATCCTCATAGAGCCTTATCACCAGCCCATTACTCAGGCCCAAACCCAAAACCTACAGCCAAAGATAGAGCAGAACAGACAGTATTATTACACCATTTGTTTGATTGATGGCAAACGTATAAAGTCAAACATTTGAATGTGATATGTGCAATATCTTTTTGAAAGCAGGCAGTATGTGTGTTGAGTGATGTGCCACTAACTTGTCTGGTGTAACTGTACTGCTATTGCACTTGCACAACAAAACTGAACAAATTTCGTTTGTTCTTTAGAGGTAAAGAACTGTTGGTATTTTTAAAGACAGGTTTTGCATTTGAAAACATGATAAGTGCCTTTCGGCTTATTTTCATCCGGGAGTCAACACAGCGACATGCTGTAGTACATGAGCACATAAGTAGCTTGGCAATGTTTTTACGCCAGATGCTCTTCCTGAACCCTCTCCATCTTACCCGGGCTTGGGACCGGCACAGATAGACTGTGGCTGGAGTTGCTCCCAAGAAGATTCAAACCCCCAAACTGGGAGCACTAACCTCTACATGACAGAGGAACTTGGCATATGAAAACAATATGCTTATGAAACTCAGCATGTTGTATTTGTCAATTTAAGTGTATTTTTTTGGTCAATATTTTACCTTGAATGATGGCTGGTCTATAAGACGTAAAACTCTTGGGGGTGAAAATGAGTCCCGCTCCAGCACTGATCCATCCCTGTTCTTATCATCCATTGAACAGGTAAAATCCAGCTTTCAGTCACTCAACCTTCACAGTTTTGTCACAAGCAGCAGTAAATCCTGGGCACTATGACCCAGCAGATGCAGCCTGCTCCTGTTCTGCTCACGGAGAGAGAGGGGGACTAAGGAGGCTGTGATCAGTGAGGCTGCTTTTTGATCTGACACAGCGTATAAAGACCCAGACTTTGGTTTCGGCTCATCCTTCAGACGCACGGGTTCAGAGAAGATGACTAGAACTAGGATAGCCATGTTTGGGATTATCTGTGACACACCTGGACGCACTGCTCTTCTTTTACGCACACTTTAATCCTGGACTTTTTGAATACATTTACAAGTTAAACGGGAAGATATGGATTTGAATGTGAAAGCAAAGATCTGGAGGATTAAGCGCGTGTAAATATGAAAAGGATAAAGCGTCTTCTTAGGAGGAGATTTGATGAGGGGTAGATGATAAACCGCTGCGTAAAAGCGATGGAGCTCATCGGCGAAGTGGACCTTAATTATCCGGTGAACGCCACAAACGACACGTCCCCCACGGAGCAAGCGGAGGTGCGCGCAGACGCCACCACGGAGAGCCTCCTCTACCAGATCGCCCTCGCCGCGCTCTTATCCCTCATCACCCTTGCCACCACTTTGTCAAACGCCTTCGTCATCGCCACCATCTCCCAGTCCCGCAAGCTCCAAACTCCCGCCAACTTCCTCATCGCGTCCCTGGCCGTCACGGACCTGCTCGTTTCCATCCTGGTCATGCCCATCTGCGTCCTGTACACGGTGACGCACACGTGGACGCTGGGCCAGGTCGTGTGTGACATCTGGCTCTCCTCGGACATCACGTGCTGCACGGCGTCCATCCTGCACTTGTGCGTAATCGCCTTGGATCGATACTGGGCCATCACAGACGCGGTGGAGTATTCCAAAAAGCGAACTCCGGGACGCGCGGCGGGGATGGTGGCCACAGCGTGGGTCATTGCAGTTTCCATCTCACTGCCACCTCTGTTTTGGAGGCAGGTGAAGGCGGAGGAGCTGACCAGCTGCACTGTCAACACCGACCATATCTTCTACACCATCTATTCCACGTTCGGCGCTTTCTACATCCCCACCTTGCTGCTGATCGTGCTCTACGGGAGGATCTACGTGGAGGCGAGGAAGCGGATTTTAAAGAAGTCCCCGCAGAAGTCGGGGAAACGGCTGACCTCCGCGCACCTGGTGACGAACTCGCCCAGCTCAGTGGCATCCAGTAACTCGCTGAAGTACGGCACCGCCGGCGACACGGGCTCCACTGGCGGCGAGGTCAAAGTCACGGTGTCCGACGCGCTGCTGGAGAAGAAGCGCATCTCTGCGGTGAGAGAGAGAAAGGCCACCAAGACTTTAGGGATCATCCTGGGCGCCTACATCGTCTGCTGGCTGCCGTTTTTCATCTACACTCTGGTGGTGGCTACGTGTGACTCCTGCTTCCTCCCGGAGCTCTTTGACTTCTTTAACTGGTTGGGTTATTTGAACTCTCTCATTAATCCCATCATCTACACCATGTCCAACGAGGACTTCAAGAAGGCTTTCCATAAACTGGTGCGGTTCAGATGCTGTAGGCCATAAGCATCCAAAGGTATATATATATATAAAGTATTGGTGTTCCATCTCCACACTTGACTCTTGAGGTTGTTCCTCTGTGAAATATGACGCAACCATAATTACAGTTTTGTTGTGGTTTCTGTTCCCCATCACTGTGGAAACGTATGATGGAAGTTTAGCCTGGTCCAGAGCAGGTTTAAGATCAGTCTTAGCCCGAACAACTGGTGACTCTTTTATCACAAATGAAATGGAGAAGCACACATTTTATAACCACTCCTCAATTGTTTTATGGGGTTAATGCACTGAAGTAACCCCTAGAGACGGCAAAGGACAACATTATTTATGGTCTACAGTATTTCTCGTCTACTTTAACACACTTTTTAAAATCTGTATTTACAGAACAATTGACAAGGCCGCCCAGAGTGGATCGAAACAAAATGGCACATGCTTTTTCATGAACAACATGCTTCAGACGTGACACAACTCTTTCAGTTTTTAGATGATTTGATGAGGTCAGTCATTTCACAGTCACAATACAAATATACGTTACTCTAACCTGCAGCTCTCAACAAGTTAATGCTGTGTGTTCACCTGAAAAGTTATTGCAATGAAATATCAAAAATGCATTCAATATAAGTGTATTATATGTGATTTGCTGTAACTGTCCCAGTGTAAGACAATACAGCCCCATGCTCTGCCCCATGTATTTCATTCATAGATTTGTTTGATTCACCACGTGTTCTCATGTGTTCTCCATCCACACAGTATTACACATGTCCATGTCCTGTTTCAAACCAGACCCTCAGCTGTGACCTCGTACTCTCGTGTTGAGCCATTAGGTTTGGATTTACAGTTGTCTTGAAACTTGATTTCCATCATCAAACATTTATGATGACAAGGTTTCATTATATTCACTGTGTTCAGCCAAAGAAGAACTCACATTCACACAGGGAAGAGATTCTTTGTCTAATACTGAACTTCAAAATTGAGTCAAAATGGGAAAAAAGAAGGAAATTTGAGTTTTTAAATTGTGAATATATATGATAGGAAAAAATCAACCTATATTGTGTGGATGGAAAATGAATAACTTTCATCAGGTTTAAAACACGTCCACGTTGAACTGTATGAGCTCACAGTTGGACAGCTACAGTAAAGCCCAATTCCAATTCAATTTACCCCTTTTCAAAGAAAAGGGTAAGTGGTAAGGCTAAGATTATAGGTTACCCCAAAGAACTGGGACACACACCTAGTAGGGACACAGATTTATAACAGTGTATTATTAGGTTTATAAAATACATCATATAACATACAACATAGTTTAGTTTATTTTCGGTCACAATAAAAAAAACATCAAAAAAAGAGTCAACTCATATAATAGGCTATATACTATAATCTCATACATTTTATAACGAAGCCTATATTTTTATACATGACATAATATAACAATAAGGTTTAATAATACATCCATCATTGTCATGCAGCGTATGAACAGTTTATATATATTTTGACTTGTGTCTTGTTCTGAAGTCAGCAGTGTTAAGAATTAGCTAATAAAAAGTTTTAAAAGTTCTGCAAATACAAGCTTATGACCTGTCAATGTGACACTAACGCTGGCAAACAGACATTTTTCAGAAACTTTTTGTGGAGAAAACAGATCAGTGCTTCAACAAGTTCAAGATTTAATGAAAATAGTGGACTGTCGTTATTTTTTTTTCCTTAAATTAGTTCCATTTGAACACACTGCATGCTGGGAAATTATCTTACATTTCGTGTGGTCCCCAAAATTCTCCATTTGGAGAGGTGTACAGCCCTTATTCTTTTCGTCTTCCCCTTGATCTAAATGAGTATCGGGACACCTCATGAATGCTCAAAACAATGGTTAAGGGGTAGAATTGGGATTGGGCCAAAATCCCTGAGCTGCCACGAAGCTGCAGTTTACTGGGAGTGTTTTTGTAGATATACAGTATATATCTGAACCTCATGAATTTTGATGCAATGATTTGCTTTTGGCAGGTGTTTTGTTCACGGAGGAGATGTGCTCTTTTGTTCAGCACTGTTTGAGTTGATATGTGGACTGTTTAGGAAATGGGAATCTTAATTAGATAAATGTGTTAAAGCGATAAAACAATTGAAAAAACTTTTTTTGGGGTGTTCTTGGTGAAATTCAGCATTACAAAGGATCTTTCTAAGGTTTACTACAGTCAATCCAATAAAATTGTGTTTTTATATGAGACCTGTTTGAGGCATTTGGAAAAATATTTTGAAAACTGTAAACTATGAAAAATATACAAAAAAGAGTACCATCATAAATGTTTGATGACTGGACCAGATCTAGAAGATCTTTGCATTCTGCTTACTGTCTGTGGAGATTCTCATTCAACCAGGCCATAATATAATAAAATCAGTACATTACATTCTTTTGAGGACTTCCTGCTTATTGAAAGCTTATAAACTGTGTCACAGTAACAAATGGTTATGCTGTGGTTCCCACACAGTGGGTCAAGGCCAAAAAGCTGGTAGCAGGATTTAGGTCACCAATAAATTCAAATGTAAAAATTTCAAGATCCAGAGAAAGATTTGTGAAAGCCTATGAGTCTGTAACATAGATTGTAACATAAAATTTATGTAATCCGCCCAATGATCCCCTATTCACCGATATTGTTGTTACCACAGGGCAATAAAATGGCTTTTCCGCGTATACTGCACAGTAAAACAATAGTTTTTAGATAGCATAAACAGACATAATAATAAAAAAATTACATAAAAAAACCCCATCAGAGTTGTATAAACCTAGCTCTAGAGACCGGAGCCATCTTTTGTACCAGGCTGTAAACATAATTTTTACACTTAAAAATCGGCATTGGGTTTCTCCTTATATTTCCCCTTTTGGAGCCTGCCCTCTGGTGGACAGCTGTGTTTCAGAGTATATCGTATCGCGGCGCCCTTACTCAAGGACCGTTTAAGAGGTTTCATGAAAGAGGCTTGGTCTGTAATAAAAAAGGGCCAGGAATGTAAAGAATTAGCACATGAAACTAAAAAAGAAATAAAACTAGAATAAAAAATGACCCAACTTACATTTAAAAGAGTACTACAAAATTATCAAAATGATAATACTTACAAAATATGTGTCCCCTAAAAAAGAATGGGAAACAAAGGGATAACATGGAGATGTGATAAAATGTTGCTGTGGGGTCAAAATGTGTTGGAAATATGACAAGTTTCCATTGCCAAATCAACAATATTTTACTGTTAGAACTGTGGGTGGCACTTTTGAGTGTACCTGTTTATTCAGAATGGACTAGGGATGTAATGTTGTTGGCGATGCTGTGATATTGCGTTAGCGTACGTGTCAGGACTTAAGCAAACATGAATGAATACAGAGGACCACTCTGTATTCATTCATGTTTGCTCACTCAATTCCCCAAATGTTTTAAAAACATGTCAGGAAAAAGTCCAGTCGATATAGCCCACAGACATACAGCCATTTTCTGTAATGGACAATAAAGGAAGAAGAAGGTTAGTAAATAATGTCGAGTCAAAGTATAAAAATCCTGTGACTAAACCGTTGTGTTCAATGATGTGGCAGTACTGACAGGTCTGGGTGAATTTTAGGTTTGAAGATGTAGCAACTGGTTTAGAAAATGGAGCTGCTCTGATTGGATAAAACTGCGGTTGAAAAATCCTATCACCGACCAGGTATTCATTTAAAGTACCTGCCCTGTTAAAAACACTTTCTACAGGAGCCCTCCAGATGGTACTGTGGAGCAGACTGTGTTTAGTTCTATTTGGCAGAAGTCAGGTTTAATGTAAGGAACTAATCAAAGAAATAAGGGTCACATTGTGAAGAGCAAATGGGAAATTAAAAATGTTGTCCTTCAAAGATCCAAGGTGTTTTTATACAGTATCATTAAATATTTTTTTTCTTTATTATTGTACCTGGGTTTTATTATTTTTTTAAATTATTGTATTGTTTTCTTTATTTATTTTACCTGGGTTATTTTTTCCTCATATGATTTTTAAAAATTATTATTACACCTGGGTTTTTTATTTTTTTACATCTGTTTTGTATTTTTTGTTTGTTTTACTTACATACTGTTGTACTGTGCCGATAAAAGAAGTCATTGTCTCAATCCTGTGCAATATGTCAAAATTTGTACCAAGGACTTGTTGAAAAAATATCGAATAGTGAGTTTTTGAGATTTTGATAGTGTTACATCCCTACCCCACATTGGAATGCAGTGTATTTGCAATTCCAAAACATCTGTATCAGTCATTGTATGGCAACCTAATTGTGTTTTCTTGAGTGTTGTTTTGTTGCACCATAGTTTTAGTTATCCCCCTGTCTTATTTTGTTCCTGTTCTTTTACAGTTTCAACACCGCTTCCAAAGCAGCTATTTTTTTTCCTATTATTCAAATGAACTGTCACAAATATGCTTCTGGGGTTTTGACATGATGCAAATTCTGTGACGACCCAAATAAAATCTGCATTTGGGTCCAGTCCAACAGTTTGGGAAACACTGCTCCAAAATAGACTTATTAAAAGACATTGCTTTGGACATATTGGGTGAGAAATCTGACACGTCCACCGGAGGCTGTTCCTCCTGGGCACATCTCATCACAGCCAGTTCGAGTGATGAGCTGTGTTAAACCCACAGGGACCACTGACCCATTACCGCGACCCTCACCATGCAACACCAGCAGCGTGAGCAAAGAACAGCTGACATCAAGACCATAAATATACCTCTGCATTTCTCACTCAGTGTTATGGAAGTGTATTGCCGACAGGTCTATAAAAAATTAATTTGCTCTGTATTACACTGTCAGAACAAGATGAACAGGCTTACAAGATAGTATCACATTTTCCACAAAGGAAATCTTTCACATGGTAACTATATAAATGGATTTTTACAAGATAAATCTTAATAAAAAAATTAAAATAAAATGCAATGTAAATATATATATATAATACATATTGACAAATATATATATGTTCACAAAATATATTGTAAAAATGTGATAATATCTGATGAGAAAATGATTAAGAAACAACATTATCAAACAACACAAAAGTGATTTTTTTTTTTACTTTTTAGCAAAGTGAAAACTTCATCTCAATGAATCTGACTTTCGCCTTTCAGTTCAACACACCCAGTCAATCCGAGCCTTTTACTCAAAATGGACAGGCTTCAAGTGACGCCTGTTTCTCCGATTGACTGTTCATTTTCAAACTGGGTCGGTCCAGAGGTAGTTTATTTTGCATATGTTGTATGGGTCCAGATGCAATAAGAGGTAGTTTAGTCTGTGTGCATATGTTCCATATGAAAGAGAGCAAACTCAGTTTTTATTTTTACTGAGCTGGCACCAGTACACACAATGTGGCTTTAGGAAAACATTCACTCAGTTTTGATTTTACTCCTGATTGCTGATAACCTGTTTTTGATTAATTATATTTAGCCCCGAGCAACCACTATGAGAAAGGCCTCCAACCATATCAGTGCCAAACAAACTGTAGCTGATATGAAAGGCCAGTTAAAAGCTGATGATAGGTTTCATTTAGCTGAACAAACACCATCTTCCTTTACAGCGAGCACAGGCTCTGTTTGCTGCTACATTAAATATGTATCCATCATATGTTGATGCGTGAAGGGGTGCAGCTGGTCCAAATGCTTTGTGCTCTCCATGACCTCAGAGCTGTTATGGTGAGGAGTAAAAGGAAATGAAAAGAAGGCACTGGAACCTTTTATTGCACAGCCTGAGAGGCTGTGCAATAAAAGGTTTTTAACAATTGTTTAGTGTTGTTATTATTCAATGGAAAGTTTTATACATGTAAAAAAAAGAAGAAATGTTAAATCACCTTCTAGCATATTGTAACAGCAATCATCTGTGAAAAAATGAGACCTCTAGACATCCTCTATCAAGGATTTTAAAAGATGAGAACTTTCACTCCTGGACATAGGCTAGGCCAATCACAGGTCACTTCTGGAAAAAGGAGAGCTCTTATTGGTTGACACAGCTTGTCAAAGGAAGTAAGCACTACAGATACAACTGAGAGTGTATATTCAGTGCTGAAAACAAAGATAAATATTGGCAATGTTTTTTTGCCTTTATTTGGGTAGTAGTATAGAGAGTATGTTGACAGGAAACAAGGGGAGAGAGATGACATTGGGCAAATGACTCAAGTGAGACTTGAACTGGATCTCCCGTGTATTTGCATATTTGGGAGTGCTCTGCCGACTGAGCAAGGGATGGGGCTCCAAATATTGGCACTGTTTAAAGAGACAGAGATGACGGTGAAGTTGGAGCTAAAAGTTTATTTATCGAACTTACTTTGGTGTAATTCTTTCGGAATTGTTTATCATTCATTAAATCTCCAGTACCCAATTTTTCTTTTGCCGTTCCATAGTTGTGTGCCATACTGCAAAATTTGGTATTGAGCCAAAACCAAATAAATACAAGGCAAGTATTACCAATACCGTTACCTTTTACAGATCACTACACTTTTGTGTAAACTTTACAAAATTGTGAAATCCGTAGTTCTTGAAGAATCAACGGTTAAATTTTTTAAAAAGCTGTTTTGCTGTAGAGTAACACGTATTTTGCAACTGTTTTATTTTCTTTATTTGTTTTTGACATCAGTGTCAACCTATGAGAGCGCTCCTTTTTCCCCGAAGTTAGCTGTGATTGGCCAAACTCACTCTGATCATTCTCATCTATTAAAATCCTTTTTTATAAAGCCTCGATGATGTCTAACCTCCAATTTACACCGAAAGCGTCATCGGACTTCTATTAAAATTAAAATAAACTTCCACTGTGCTATCAAAATAAAAGCTCTCTAAAACAGCGGTGATGTAAACTTTGCAATAGTACTTTAGTGATTGCTGCACCAGAAGTTAATTCTTGGGGTTGAAAAGTCAATATCCTTTACGACACTTAAAACCAAATTTACAAGGACATTGTCAAGAAAAAGAAGTCCCACAATAGCCACAACTTTTGGTTTAGGCGGTAAGTAATTACCCACTGTAGTTATATAAGCAATATATACTGAACAAAATTATTAACGCAACACTTTTGTTTTCCCCCTCTTTTTTCATGAGCTGAACTCATCAGTCTAAGACTTTTTCCATGTACACAAAAGGCCTATTTATCTCAAATCTGTGTTAGTGAGCACTCCTCCTGAATTGCAATAATCATGCTCTCTAATCAGAATCTTGATATGCCACACCTGTGAGGTGGATGGACTATCTCGGCAAAAGAGAAGTGCTCACTTACACAGTTTTAGACAAATTTGTGAACAATATTTGAAAAAAATAGGCCTTCTGTGTGCATAAAAAAAGCCTTAGACCTTATAGAAAAGTGTTGTGTTTAAATATCTCTTCAGTATAAGCATGTCTTGGTTTGTCTTTGTCTAGTCGCAGTCGCTGGATGTTTAATTGTTACTTTACTTCTAAATGATGAAGTTGGCAAAAGAGAAGAAGCTCCACACAGATAGAGGAGTAGCAGTAGCGACGCTGACACCTCTGGTGTGGATTGACGCTTTTAAAAGCAAACACAAGTAACACGCGACAATTCCAGAGTGAATTTGGAATTACGATCCCATTTTTTTCACAGATGATTCCTGTTATAATAAGCTTTAGGTGATTAAACTGTCAAACTAATGGCAAGAGTAAAAATATTAATTAATCCCAATTTAAGTATTGTTTTCTAAATCTTGACCCGGATGTTTTTTCTTTATTTCTTTATTCATTTTTTTTTCCAAAGATGGACAGAAGAAAAGGTTAAATCAAAAGCACCTGGACTCAGTTTTCAAGGTGAAGATGTTTTGTCTCTAATTCCAAGAGACTTTATCAATTCTGAGATAAACTGGTAAGAGAGCTGAGCTTATATCTTTAGAGGAAGGAGTTTAACCTGAAACTAACTCTGATTGGACCAGGCTGTTCTGTTCTCACAGTTGTTAACTATGAAAGGACAGTGTTACTCCTGATGTGAGAGTCGTTAAAGGCTCAGGTGAGTCGTTGGTGTCACTGTTCCATTCAGGTGTTGTTGTTCTAGAGTAAAACTGTTTTGATTTAGGTTTCAGAATACTGTTATAAATACTAGACAGAATGAACCTGAGGCCATCTTCTCTGTTCAGAGAAGGCTTTTCCATTTTAACAAAAATGGCTTCCGTCACACCTCTCTCGAACTGTTTGACATTGCCGACCCGAACGGAATGCCCTTTCTCTTTGAGGTGGAGGTGGACTGCAGACTCAGGTCCTCCAGGATTGGCTCTTCTGTGCTGATACATCCTCTTGTGAAGGTGTTGTTTTGTTTCTTTTAAGTTTTTCAGATAAACCAGACACATAAGGGATAACTACACTCTTTGTCCCTGGTTCCTGTCTGTTTGGTTTCTGTCTGTTTGGTGTCTGTGTCCTCTTGGTTTTGTTGAAAGTCCATTTGGGGTATCCACAGTCTCTCAGGGCTTTATCCATGTGTTGTTCTTCTTTACTTTACATTCTGAGGTTGTGGGCACTTCTTGTGCTCTGTGCTGAAGAGTCCTGATGACCTTGTGCTGCAGAGGGTTGGTGGGAATTAAACAGCAAATATTGATCTGTGTGGCTTCCTATAAACCTCTACTGTCCTCACAAATAACCAGTGCACAGTCTAAGAAGGCCAGGCGGTTATCCATGGCCTTCCCTTCCCAAGGCACATCCTACAGTAGACCTCATTACAGTGACCGAATCAGCAATAGGGAACAACAAATAGTCTGGAAATGAAGCTGAAGAACTGAGACTCACTCATGAAGATGCCAGAGATAAGGAGGGGCTTTCTTTAGACAAGTAGGCTACTCTTTAACAAAGTCTTAAATTAATCAGTATATTAATCTGTCAGTCTCATGGAGAGAGAGGGGTGTGGGACTAGAACCTGCCCCCAGTAACAAGAATAAAGTTCAATAATCTTGTATGACCGTGCTTCTAAACTGATTAAACAGAATTTTCCTTCATTATTTAGTAAATTTTCAAAAATAAATAATTAATTTCCTAATCAACTGTTTTGGTGTTGTATGTAAGTACAGTAAACCAAAGGTTTGTATGTGTAGCACATATTGGGCCGGTACAATCACTGCTGGCAGTTTAAATTTTTATGTGGGGAAGCAATAGTGGCTTTAAAAACACAAAAGTGAGATTGAGACAGATATTTGGCCATGTCTTTGTGAACTGAGCACCTCGTACTTCTTGACACTCCAGAATACGCCAGCACTGGAGGATAATGGGTTCCTGGTAGCTTCATGTTTGATTCTTCACAAATCTCTGGCGGTTAAATTGCGTCTTTTCTTCTCGACACGTTTCTTGTGACCCTGTTGATTATTTGCTACAAAACGTTTGATGGTCCTGTGATCACCCCCCAATATCTTAGATATTTCAAGAGTGCTGCATCTCTGTGAAAGACTTTTTAACATTTCAGTCAGTTAAATAAAATGACAATATGGTCAAAATAATCACTTGCCTAATAATTGTGCACACAGTGTATGCTTTTTATGGCTTTTACAAATCTCTAGTAATATATAAACAGATGCTAAGCTAATAGCAAAAATGAAACTGTTACAAAAACATTTTAAATGCGGTGTCTGAAACTATCAAGGTTATATTCTAGCAAATGTTGCAGTATACTGACATTATGGGAGTGACATTTAAACCTGCTAATATTTTACTAACTTGAAAAACACAAAGGTGAGGGGGAGACTGTTACTGTGCTTGTGTCCTTGAGCTCTGTGTCTGCGGACTGGCAGAGCAGGGCATGGGGCCCTCAAAGCCGTCTCACTGTGCGTGCTGCCACCGAGTGGTGAAAGTCGGTATAACCCCATAGTCTCCTGCAATTAAACACCACCATCCTATTACCTTCTAACCAAAATAATAATAAAGACAAAACTTATCACTGTCTTGCCGTTACGAAGGCTTTGGCAAACTGTAGGCCTACATACCAAAATAAAAGTCTCACATAATAGGTATAACTAATTATTTAAAGTACATTTTGACTCACACACCAGTGAGTACAGTCTTAAATATATTATATCTTGAGATTCATTCAAACACAAAATACATACACAATAATAAATCATATGTGCAGGTTTTCATCTTGCAGCACAACCATCCAAAAACTAGGTCTAAACCCAGCAGTAAACCAGGACTATACTAACAAGGTCAGGACTAAACTCAAATTAAACTGAGGACTCAATCCCAAACTAAACACGTCACTAAACTAGGAATAGCCCAAACCAAGCCCACTTTTAAACCATAACTTGCTTCACTTGAAGATGTGGCAGAGTCTGTCCTTGTAGCGTGAGAGAGCGACACAGGTCAGCGGGGGGTTACACTCTTTTTTCTTGCCCTTTGACTGAGCAGCCTTCCTCCGGGCCGAGGAGGATAATCCGTGTGATCAACTGCTGTCACAGTTCAATAAGTCATGAGGAGGACGACTCATGCAAAGCAGCTCGGCAGCCTCTTCACGTATGAATTTTCATATGACTCACAATGCATGAAATATGAGTGCACCTGGGCCTGAGAGCACTCCGAGCACTGCGTCTTCAAGGGCTCGTTCACAGACAATGAGCGCTAACAACAAACTGCGGGACTGACTACATTATATTGTGATGTTGATGGGGGATGTATTAGCATTATTCCACACATCTGCTATGTTTACAAGACTAGCAGAGAAGAACAGTTGTGGGTTTAGCGCTGGATTTACAGATTCATAATAACTGGTTTCATCTGGGTTAAGTTCTGTTTTTAGGCATTGGTTAGAATTCGTTTAGATTCAATTTATCCCACATAGGACACACTGTTGAATTAACACAGATGATGAATGGTATTTTTAATTGTTGGTGATGCACATAAGATGTTTTTACATTTATAATTAGTAGTAAACATGGCAGAAATGTCATGTTACATTTCCTGGATTCTTCCCAGGCCAGTAATCTTGTATGTGATCTCAAAACTCTTAACCTCATAAATGACTGCATAATGATTCCTTCCATGTCAAACAGACTTTCTGTGGAGGGTTTAGTAAGCCACTCACCCTCCACACTCACTGGTTTCAGACAGCCCTTAATATGGTGGACCCTTCGCATGAACGCACAAATTCAGTGGAAGTGTGCCGGACGAGGGGAGCCATTTCAAAACGGCCCTGAAAGTGTGAATTATACATTTTTTATATATAAATATGTGCGCTTATATTTGGTCTTAGATCCCTAGACAGTTGCCAGACAGGAAATTGGGCTCAGAGAAAAAGAGGCAGCCCAAATAAAGACATTTATGGAGTTTAAAAAACAGAGGTTTATCCACATTTTTCACATTTTTATTTATTTAGCAGACGCTTTTATCCAAAGTGACTTACATTGTTCTACAGTAATTACCAGTGTTACAGTTACTGGAGGCAAGTTGGTTTAAGTGTCTAGCTCAAGGACACAACGACAGTATGAACTGTGGAGATAGTGAGAATCTAACCGTCTACCTTCTGGTTGAAGGACGACTGCTCTACCCACTGAGCTACTGCCGCCCTGGCAGTTTTAACCTGCTGTAAACACCTTGGGGGTGCATTTATTCACATTTCTCGAAACTGGCGTAACACACCTAGATAATGTGGTTTGTTGTCAGATTACTGCTGCATGTTTACAGCTTACTCCGCTTGAGGTCAACACATAAACGGGAAACATGAAGAACAATGTTTAGAGTCATTCTCATTTATAGACCAACAAAGACATATAGTATATATATATGGTTACGCTGCCATTGGATATCCTGTTGTTGGTTATTGAGCTCTGTCATGTTGTAAAAAGTTTAGAAGAACGAGCAAGTGCTGTTGGACGCCGCAGTAATGAACGAGTTGTTGTGTTTACGACTCACTAAGATGTGTTACTGTATGATATTAATTAATAAATTGAGGATTACTGAACAAATCAGTCTGGTATAATAGGATTCAACGCTAAAAACAAGTTTAACATTAGCTTCTTTTATCCTTGTAGCAGTGGTTTAATGCTGTGAAATGCTAAGGATAGTTGAATGAAGCATCAGCCCATCAGCAGACACAGTACTTTGGTTTTCTCTTGTGCAATGTGTGAACTCCAGCTGCAAAATCTTTATTAAGCTATGAGCTTAATCGGATGTAAAAGTGGTCAGTATCACACATGGCCTCTATGCACTCACTCCCATCATAGTCCATTTAAACAGGAGGCAACCTAAATAACTTATAACTTGCTGAACTTCTAATTCAGTGAAGGTTGTTTTCCTGGTGCTAAACTAAAGGCAGCAATTTACAGACGAATCACAATGTTTTCTAGTATATTATGTACAGCCTTAAACCAAATGTCCTGTCTATTGAAAAAATGTTACACCTGACTAAAGCCGGAAAATCGATGAAAAGTTTGTAGAAATCATTCAGCTCTGTTCAAGCACAGGCTCTGTTAATCAAGCACTCTTGGGTTTATCTAAGCTGTGGCTGCAATTTTAAGTAGAGATGCACTGACAATTTCAACTAATACGTATAACCAATAATTTAGTGCTTCTCATGGCCAATCCTGATCTAGATGTAGGTTTATGTCAGAATGGATAATAAAACATTAAATGGCCAGGCTCTCCCATTACGTGACATTTTGCAACATACGAGCCACAACAGCTCTCTGTTCCTCAGCTGCTGGTCTCCTGGTTGTACCTCGTGTTGAGTCCAAAGCAGGTAAAGCAGCATTTGCTCATTATGTTCCTAATCAAATGGAACTCACTGTGGATCAACTTTAGAAATGCATTAACAATAACATCTTTAACGAGTAGACTTAAAACATATTTCTCTTTTCATCGTATTTATTATCATTGTATCTATGCCTTGAACACTGTACATATTTCATAGTTTTTTTCTTTTAACATTTTTTTTTTGTTTGTTTTACCATGACTTGTTTTGTTTGCCTCCTTTCTCAAGCACTTATGCATGAAATATGCTCTATAAATACATATTCTTCTTCATACTGACAGTGAAGGAAACAACCAATGGCAACCATTTTCATTTTTATACGCTCCACCGTCCAATTACATATTGATCAGAATGGAACATGGATTTATTGTGGTGTAGGCTGGTATTGACTGCCATGAATTTTAATGAAGATTGTACGCACAGTGCAGACAGTCCAAGGAACTAATTTATAAAGCTGGCTTACACACTAAAAACGTGTGTACTCCGCCTTCCAGGCAAAAGATGGAATTTATAGAAGTCCAACTAGACTAAACTTTGTTTTTAAGAAGCGCTGTATCAAACTCTCCTCACATTAGGCACAGCACCATTTTACCTCAACTACCCCCACCCACCAGCCCCACATTGCAGACACACCACCATCTCGCTCCTGTTCTACTGCACATCAGTCTGTACAACAGCCTGATTGAATTTCTTTAAATGTAATTGAATATGTTTGAATTATCAGAGGAGGAGTTCCAGTTTTGCTGCAGTCATTTTCCTCTGAGAGCAGCCTTCACTGTAAAACACATCTACAGGTGGTAATGCTGCGTGGACCGGCTCGTGCCTCCCACACACTCCCGGGTTTTTCGGTCAAACCCACTTTCTGCTCCAGGTGGGATTTATAAAAGGGAAAGTGCATGCACGGTTTATCAATCAGGATATTTCTTGACGTGTGCCATGTTTGTCCACTAGGCATACGCACTAGTTCAGTAAAGATCCTACGCAGACTTTAATAAATAATGCCACAGGTCTGCTGGCACAGGCTGTAGTCAATGAAACACAAAACTCTGGCAATAAATTGACACGGGTCGACAATAACAATCTCATCTTAATTAAGTACTATTAAGTTTTTTTTTTCTTACTTCAGGCAATAAGTTAGACTGCATTTGCAAAAACGCCATTTTGGAAAACGGTTAACTGAGGCTTGTAATGAGTCTTTGCATTGAGCTGCTGTCAAAGCCCATATCCATTTTAGTGGTCCTAATTGGACAAAGCCACTCAACCTTGGTTTGACTTATATCAAATATACCAAATAATATAAAAACAAAGTTATCTGCTTTTGCAAATAAACTCTTCATATATCATGTGTGTGTTCTATCTGCTTTTGCAAATGAACTCTTCATATATCATGTGTGTGTCCATGATTGTTATTCATCCTGGATCTTCTCTTCGTCTTAAAGCCTAATGGATTACTGCCTGTGCTTGCTCCTCCCGTCAAGGTCAATTGTTATTGCCGCTGAAGTAATTTATTATTAGCATAAGGCTCATGTGTGAAGTGATGGATTCTGGGATCATTCCAGGACCACAAATACTCTGAATTTTATTATCCATGTGGGCCCTCACCACATCTTTCTGTCCACCCTCTCCAGTCAGAACAGTGCATCAGGAGAAACGGTAGGACAATAGTCAATGCTTGACACAAAAAAGGCATTGAAGTTCAAGATGCATTTTCTAGAATTAAAACTTCCCTAATCCTAAAGGCCCGCAGACAAAAAAAACATTTTAGTGGAAAGACATTCAGGGATTAAAAGGAATATTTTTTAAGACTAAAAAAAAAGCAATGTATAATTAGAAGAAGAGTGGTGTCTATTGTATATTAGCTATAATTGCCTCTGCTTTATCTACAAAAGATTTTTCCAGCTTGTTCACATTCAGAATGAAGAAAGCTGGAGGGAGGATCATTGATAACAGACTTTGTAACATTCAACAAAACTCTTTTTGGAATTAATATGAGAGAAGTCCATTTTGTCACTCTGATAATGCATTGGCCACTTAAGGGCCCTAAGAGACTATTCTGATTTGTTGGCTCCAGAAACTTTCAGCTTTTCCTGCAGAGCCGTTTCAGAAACATGGATGTGCAATACTCCAGGACTGTGATGCACCAACAGCAAGTTTGTTGATTTCTTGCATGAAAGAAGGCTACACTAAGTAAGGATTCAGGCTAAGGGGACTGGTCTCTTCCATCATTGTTGAGGGGGACAATAAACCAAAATCTTTTGTATTTTAGATGACATCATGACATTTTTAGCAGCTATAGAGTGAGTCAGATTATGGAAACAAAATATGTTTGTTGCCCCAGTTTTTCAAAAACTCCCTATGAAGCACAAATAAGTGCTATTAATGTGTTTAATACAATTAAATACAACCCTGATTGTTTAACCTGCTGTGTAGCAGTGTCTTTAATGAGCTCAGATAGTTTTATGCAGCTCTAATGCTCTGTCCTTTTCTGACTCCGGCAAAATAAAGTGGTTTCAGCTGGAGTTAAATGACAAAGGTTTTATTTTGATAGGATTTCAGGAAATGTAGAGTTGCCGTAAACATTACCTTTTCATCGCTAAAGCAGAACGTGAGTGTATCCTGGTCCCATGCCTCTAAAATATTTTTTTTTGTTTTTTTATCTGTTCCATCTATTTCTTGTATGGTTGGACTTCACAGACAGGTTTTGGGTTGAAGAAATTTCTAAACTATTACTAAACTAAATAAAATGCTTATATTTCCTTATGACAGATGATTTTAGAGGTTGAAATGTGGGATGTTTTTTATGTTCATATTTGTATGCTGGAACTTTGAAGTATGGCAGCCATTTTAGGGCTTTAAGGGGCGAGAGGTTTTTGTACACTTGCCTTTGCATGAATTGTGCTTTGTATGAGGGTCACAGGTCAGATTACAGGTGAGGATGGTTACATTTAGTAGCCATTCAAACCTGTTTGTGTCAACTTGTGCATGTTATCAGGCCAAAATCACTAGGGTATGTAAAGTTCTTATCAGGGTCATTTGGGTAGTTTCTGTTGTCATAATGATTTAAAAAGCGTAAACACAATTGACTGACAATTATTGGCTTCACCAAACCACTAACTATGAGTGAAAGAAAAGTTTTTGTGATATCACTGTGCCCTGCCATTCAGAAGCATGGCTTTTCCTATCACTACTATGTGGATGACACTCAACTCCACTTGTCATTTCAACCTGACGAACTGACAGTCTCTGCTCGCATCTCGGCGTGCCTGAGTGACATCTCACTTTGGAGGAAGGACCATCACCTGCAGCTGAACCTTGCAAAAACAGAACTGCTTGTGTTTTCGGCCCAAATACCTACCACAACCTTTCCATTCAACTAGGCCCATCAACTATTTCACCGCCCAGCACTGCCAGAAATTGGGGAGTGGTAATTGATGATCAACTAAACTTCACAAGTCATGTTGCCAGCACCACCCGTTGTTTTGTTAAAATTGCTTTCATTGTTTTCCTCACTTGTAAGCCGCTTTGGATAAAAGCGTCTGCTAAATGACTAAATGTAAATGTAAAATGCATTCCTATTTTCTGAAAAATTATACGGCAAGAGGGAGGGAGGACGAGAGGTCAGAGGGGCATTAACATCAACTCCCCACCCAGATATTGAGTACGCCCCAGTAAGTACAACCAAGCTGAGCATCATAGCGGCTAAGATAAGTAAGCATATGGATCAATAGATGAGCACAACACAGAAGGGCATTGGTAGAAATACCAGAGGAGCAAAACATCAGCTGCTGGTTGATAGAACAGTTGCTCGCGACTGCAAAACCAGACAGACCAATCTGTGCACCGCCGGGATTGATTACCAGAAAGTCTACAACTCAATGCCACACACATGGATCACAGAATGCTTGGAGATGTATAACATTAACGAGACTCTAAGAGCATTTATTGCAAATTCAGTGATGCTGTGGAAGATTACCCTTGAGGGCCAATGGCACAAGTGTCCATCAAATGTGGCATATACCAAAGAGATGCTCTGTCCCCACTTCTGTTCTGCAAAGGTCAGCCAAATAATCACCAAGACTGGGTATGGATACTGACTCAGGAATGAGGCCACCATCAGTCACCTTCTCTACATGGATGACATAACGGTGTACACCAAGAGTGAGCGAGACATTGACTCACTAATCCAAACATCCAGGATCTACAGCAATGACATCGTAATGTTATTCGGACTTGAGAAGTGTGGTCAGTGAGGACAGTCACAAATACCTTGGAATCTCACAAACAAATGGCAACCTTGAAGAGGCCACAAGAAATGCATCAACAGCCAAATACCTACAACAAGCTGGCCAAAGGAAGAGATACAGATTTGACTCTGCTGTCATTGAGTTGGTAGAGACAAATTACCCACTCCATGCATGGAGGGTTCCACCCCAAATCCAGCACACTGAGACTGTACACTAAGCACAATGAAGAAGGCAGAGGACTAGTGAGTGTCCGAACCACCATTTAGGATAAAACCTCCAAGATCATTGCATAAATCAGGAAAATAGCCCTGATGGACGAAATACTTAGTGAATGTCTCAGGCAGAGAAAGAAAGAGGAAGAGGTACTGGAGGCATCATTGGAGGAAAGGCCCCTAAATGGGATGTACCACCAGATAACGGAAGTGGCTGATAGCCAAGAAATACTTCCAATCGCTTGAAAGTGCTGGACTAAAGGACGGCACAGAGGCACTAATCATGGCTGCACAGGAGCAGGTCTTGAGCACCAGAGCAATAGATGCCCAGATCTACCACACCAGACAAGACCCCAGGTTCAGGCTATGCAATGAGGCAAAAGTGTCTTCATCTGCTTTTTAAAAGAGTCAACAGAAACGTCCACTTGCAGTGACAGGGGCAAGACGTTCCAGAGTCTGGGGGCGACTGCTTGGAAAGACCGGTCTCCCCGAGTTTTAAAGTGGGTTTTGGGGATCATTAGAAGATTTTGACCAGAAGACCGAAGAGCGCGGGAGGAGGAGTAAGGGGTCGGCAGGTCAGTGATTTGCTGAGGGGTCTGTCCATGCAAAGCTCTAAAAGTCAAAACTAAAATTTAAAAATGAATTCTGAATTTAACTGGTATCCAATAACGTGAGGATAAAACCAGTGAAATGTGAGCCCTTCTGTAGCATTTGTATCAAACTCAGAGAGGATTTATTCAAACAAGTAAAAAGAGAATTACAAGAATCAAGACGAGAAGAAATAAAAGCATGAATAATCATCTCCAAGTCAACTTTAGAAAATAACACTCTCAGTTTAGAAATGTTTCTCAAATGATAAAAAACATTTTTACTGTCTAGAATGTCCAGAGACATAGATTGGTCAGATCACAGATCACCAAGGTTTCTGAGGCTCGACTGAACGGAAGAAACCAGGGAACTAAGGTGTTGTTTGATTTGAGGTAGAGATAGACAAGACAAGACATTTATTTTATAAAAAAAGAATCATAATATATACATCCAAGTATTTTTTTTTTTACCAAAGTATGTGCCATAGAAACTCAATGGGTTCCAAATCAAACAAAATATAAAACTGTATCTGTATACAACAGTATAGAATGTGGGGTAAAAGACAGGTGACTGCAGATTAATTGTTGTATATTCATTTTAACAGAATGATGTATTATGTTTGCAGTTAATCATCTTCCCACGAAGGCATCACATTAAAAATACATGTTTACTCTACATAGAACATATCCTTGGACACCCTTATAGGGGCAACAGAAATAACACAATGCACAAAAAGACGACACA
The DNA here is from genome assembly GCA_024349245.1 of Neodontobutis hainanensis. NCBI lineage: Eukaryota > Metazoa > Chordata > Actinopteri > Gobiiformes > Odontobutidae > Neodontobutis > Neodontobutis hainanensis. Next base: position 19,697 of record JALDNG010002316.1, on the reverse strand, counting down.
ATAGGCTCCATGTTATTTATCATTTGGTAAAGGAAAAAAAAAAAGAAAAAAGAACACCTCACTTTCATAACTAAGAGGCTTCTTCTACTGCAGCCTCATTTAGATCAAGTCATTGTTGTTGTGCACTACCCAGAGAGCAAAGGTCCTTGAATACAATAATCACATGTGTTCACTTCACTCATGCATGTCTCTGTGCTTCAGCAGATCCATAGCCAAAAGCTTTTCTGCTTATTATCAACTGGGTTAACTCTTAACAACAACATGCATCTGTTTCTCCTCAAGCTCACCTGTGTTTGGCTCAGCCACAATAGGATCCTCCTGCAATGGAAAAAAATGGGCACAAGGCATAATCCTAACAATCTGCATTAACACGGACACACTCAGCTGTTAAGAACATTGTAGTATGTAATGCGCTACAAAATCTGCCTTAACCCCACTCTGGCCAGACAAACTAAATGTATCCAAGGCTCATGCAGTGGTGGAACTCATAAACATACTGTAAAAATAAACTGGTATCTGGATCGATCCATTTTTACAACAAACACTGGTGATGTCCATTTGCTTCTATTAAGGGCCTGCCATCTTCCATTTGTGTACACTGTTCTCAGGAAGAAGTATCAGCTGACAGTCCAAATCCAGAAGATAATACCAAAAAACTTGGGCAAGATATTGACAAAAAATTTATCTCCATACAGCCCCAAACCCCCGAAATAAGTGTTCCAGGAAAAATTACCTTTGACTGAATACTTTCTGGCCATCTGGTCCAAGAAGTCCACGCCGTTCTTGGTCTTGTTGTAGTAAATGATGCAGTCTGGCTTTGCTTATGGAACTGCTTTGCTTCAGAAAATGCATCCATTTTCTTTTTTCTCAACTAACCCTGATAAAAGATGAGTGTGGCATCTGCTGTGGGGCCAGCAGCTTCAGTTGCCTTCTTAACTTAGCTCAAGGACTGTTTGAATTGTCCGATCTTTTTTTACACAACTGCTTCAGGCTGAGATGACCTTTCTCCTACCACAAGTCTAAAAACTGCATGGAAATATTCCAAATGTCATGTTCAGATGTGGTGCTTTCAAGCCAGCGGCCTAAAATCAGGTTGGCTGACATGATCTTTGCGTGCTCCATAGGGACAGGTACAATACACAAATTGTGAATGAAAACAATCTCAGACGAACAACAACATATAACTTTATTTTAAAGTGCCATCATCTCATTAACTAAAATAAAGTATCTGTGAGAACAATTTAATGCTCTTCATGCTATTGTTTTCCCCTAATGCAATGTTTTGGCGGCACACTGAGACTTCTGTTTAATTGAGAGCTTTGAAGAATTGAAATGAGTTTACCCGTGCAGATGATTTACATATTGTTTATTAACCTTTTGGTATTAAGCATGAGAAGGCTCACTGACACTGGATCTTGACAAGCATGTTTGTAATTTCCCATTTTCACAAGCAATAACAAAGGGAAATGTCAGAGCGGCTATTAGCATGAAATTCGCCTGACACAACCCAATTCTGCCGTTTTCCGTCTGCACCCTCCAGCCTCCTGTCACTCCGATACGCAAATTCTGCTGTAAAACGAAGACAGCCTTGATTTAGAACGAGCGGCACACGTCAGGCAGATTAACACAGGTCGGCTGTGTGCATTCAAGGTTGGCTTCATGGTTTCAGTTTATTTAAAGTAAATGTAGCATGCAATTTCACACCTCCAAATCATTCATCTCCCATATTTTTTTGTTTTTTTTAAGCAGATTCCAGTTATTACATTTTTTCATCAGCTGAAAGTCCAAGCAGCTAGTCATCCTGGGATCCTTACTAAAGACATCATTAAAATCCATGACCAGAAATAGAACTCTAGAATAAAAAACATAGCTTATTATGCATGCATGACATACTGTATGTACATTTACAACAATCCATATAATCACAACAAACTGAAGTAATACAACTTTACATAATTCAATGTAGACTGAGCAGAGAACAACTTTTGTACTAACATAAATGCAAATATAATTAGGAATAATATTCCAGGTATTTGATTTGGGCTTTGGTGTCACAGTATGACAATCTGATGTAAGAATTGCATGGAATTAGAGAAAAGAATTTGGTTAATCATAAATACAGGTATTTTAGTATTTATTTGTTGTGCTTTAAAATGAGGTGTCCAAAGTAACTGATACTCGTTGCATATTATATATATATATATATATATATATATATATATATATATATATATATATATATATATATATATATATATATATATATATATATATATATATATATATATATATATATATATATATATATATATATATATATATATATATAATATGCAACGAGTATCAGTTACTTTGGACACCTCATTTTAAAGCACAACAAATAAATACTAATACTTATTTTCTCCAGCATGACAAAGCAGTGCATTGTCATGCTTTCAATGTCTTCAATGGTCCTGAACTCGACGCAAAAGCCCACAGAGGACAAACTGAGCCCTGGGTATGTGCATGTCAGCTGGAGAAAATAAATATTTTCTCCAGCTGACTTTAACTGATACCATGGTACTATAACCTGACCAAAGTCAGGAAGAAAAAGAGTCAATTCTGTTCAAATTGTTGGTGTGCAGTGTTGGCGGAACAATCTACAAACCCAAAATGGGGCATTCCGGTGTTTAAGTAATTTATTTGTCCCTCTCTGAGGTGGTAGACATGTGGGCCATGAAAAGGGCTTTAGCCCATGTCGGAATCTTTTTTAAATATATATTTTCAAATTTTAAACAAGAAAAACACAAATGAACAGAACAGTGTTACAACCTGGCCCTTAAACGTGAACGTTTGAAGGCTTTTTATTTAAATGAATTGTGAAAGTGGGAGTGTGTTTGTGTGAATATGGAATGTTGTGGAGTATTGTGTTTAATGTGAAACAAAAGAGTCAGGTGCGGTCGGCAAGCGGACAAGCCGTTTGTGGAAGCATGCAGCCAAACCCTGCAAGAGAGAGAGAGTGCAGGGTGAAAGCTGAAGCGTTTAAAGCTAGGCAAGGCAGTTTTATTCATATAGCACAATTCATACACTGGGTAATTCAAAGTGCTTTACAGGATTAAAAAACAAGAGGTGGGATCACCGGGCCCAGGTGATCCCAATCTGCTTTCCGGCCACGGGGACCGTCAAATACAACAACTGAACAAACAATGTTCAGCACAGTCCAAGGAAACAAGAAAGAAAAAGAAAAAATGTCCACGATTAGTCCACAGTGCTGTTAAGCACCGAGGCCACAGCAGCTCCACTGGCGCGGCGGTAATGGGCCCATAATTCCAAGAGTCCTTTTGGAACACACCAGAAGGGTCAAGTTAGTACTCAATTGGGGAACGCTCCAGGACAAGTTTGTGCCAGTTAGATTTTGTGGGGGGCTTGTCACAAATCCAAGACTGGATCATATTCTTTTGTGCAGCATATGTGAGGATGTCATGTCTGAATTTAGCCTGTCACTATGACTTAACAGTTCTGCTCATTATCCACTCCTGATGAATGCAGCAGGCTGTTCCTCCACAATGCCCCTCATCCAGAGGTTATCATTTCAGCCAGATTTAAACAGATGTGTTGTTGCTTTAAAGGCCATCTTTAGCTTGTGCTCATGTTTGCATCGTGACAAGCATGCATATTATTTCTCTGCTTATTTCCAGAATGTGCAACACCATGTTAGACACTTTGTTTGTGCTCAAATGTGGGGAGAAAGCAGTCCTTGGACAAAATGTGAGTGCTCTATTTTAAGCAAAACTGAGCTTCTTGATTTAAAAATGTCACAATCTGTTAATGTTAAAAGAAAATATGCACAGAAGTGTGCCAAACCTTTTTAATTATTAAATACAAAGGTTGTATTTAATAATTTCAGTATGTGTACATACTGATCAATATGTTCTGTGTTAAGTCAACACAGCACAACATTTGTCTGAATTATAAAAAGGTATAAGTGGTATGACCTTGAATCCTGAAACTTTATTCAGGACCATAAAAGTACGTTCAGAAGCTGACTGACAGATGAACATTGGAATGAATGCATCTCTCTTATTGACTCTATGCAGTGCCAGTCATCTGACTGAATACACAAGTATCTGTCCATTTGGATAGGCATTGTTTAATTTTGACAGCATTTATCTTTTTATTTTAAAGTGTGTGATACACAGAAAAGAAATGCAAATACATACAAAATGCACATGCATTTGTTATGTTTTATTAAAATGTGAGTTGTGGACACCAACGTTTTGTAAAAGTTTAGGATTAATGTTCTGGCAGGCACATTAACTACAAAATTTATTTTGTTTGCTTTGAAAGACGCTCTGAGAATAAATGATACAAACACAAGTAGCTCTCTGCAATTTTAATTTTGTAAAAGTATCTTTTTGAGGAAAAAAGGGTTGAGACTCCTGCTATAGAGCTATGAATATAATTTAACATGATTCAGTGTGTTCTATCCAAGGTTGTAGCACGAGAGCCAGGGCCCAAGGTGCAAACCATCTTGGTGGGCCCTTATAACATATTCTGTATAAATTTCAAATTTATCCCTGTTAGTTTTTACAGTCTAGTTTATTTATCACTAGTTTACCTTTATACCCTGCTGGTCCATACCCTGCTCTGACTGGTACAGTTTTGCTCATAAGTTTACATACCCTGGCAGAATTTGTGGTTTTATGGGCCAGACTATGAATAATAACTCAAAAAAACTTTTTTTCACTCATAGTTAGTGGTTGGGTAAAGCCATTAATTGTAAAACAACTGTGTTTAGGTGACCATCCACACCTGTGATCTGTTTGCTTGTAATCAATGTGTGCGTCTTATCCCAGGAAAAGGGTATAAAAAGATATCCTAAGAATTGAGAATTCCAATCAGCAGTGTTTACACTCAATTAAGAAGTGGAAAACCAAACCAAGGTCAGGTAGGCCAACTAATATCAGCCACTACTTCTAGGAAAATTGTTCGGAATGCAAAGAAAAACCCACAAATAACATCAGCTGAAATACTGGAGTCTGAAAAATGTGGTTTGGCTTCAAGATGCACAATAAGGAGGGACTTGGAAAAAAAATGGGCAGCATGTTTGAGAAAGCCAGTATTACGCAAATGCCACAAAGTATCCTGCTTACAATACGCAAACAGGCTTTGAATATAATATAGATATTAGCTAACAATTTAAACTATGCTAGCTAGTTTTGGAGTGTAGTTCACCTTTTTTCAAAGAAATTTGTCAGTAGTTGCTTTCCCTCAGTACACCCTTTCTCCCTCTCCTTTCTTTCTTTTCTCTTTTGGTGACCAGAGTTTGCTTTCTTGACACAAGACATGGAGGCTGAGCGTGCCGCTGTCAGAGACCTCCTGCTCCTTGGTCTGTCAGTCACTCAGGATGTCTGTAGCTTTTCTAAATCAACCAGGCTAAACCATTTTGAACCTCATAGGGGTGATATGGCTCTCAGATGACTGTTATCATTACTGTTAGTGCAAAATTCTGTCTTGCAATCACTTTATTCAGGCATGGAGTATAGTATTTATAATAAAGTATTATAGTACAACATTTTTATCATAAATTATTTATTACAGGCACTTTGAGGGCCCTCCCCTGCCCTGGGCCCCAGGTCCTATCCTCCATATTGGCAGGAAAAAAGCAAGTGAGACATGAACAGTGCCAGTGTAGACCTCAAACTGTTCAAACTTCATTAGACTTCTCTAAGCTCTGTAATTACACAGTTATTAGGCTATAGTTTACCAAACTTAATTAAAACAAAATCCCTGCCTCTTATTCACCAGGCATGAGTATACACGTGTATCTCATCCCTGTTGCTTCCTCTTTGGCATTACGCCTTTTGCACTTTTGGTCTTTGTTCCCCACTCCTGCCACATAAGCTTTACTAAACATTCCATTATTCCAGCATATCTCACAATACAATCGCTAATTGGTTGATATAATTTTTGTGCCGCTGAATGCTGGATTTACACTAAAATGTGATATCTGTGAAAATAAGGTCTACAAATATATATTATATAAAGTCTGCTCTGGCAGAACTTGTGATATTTTTTGGGCCATTTTTCAGAGAATATGATAACACAAAAAACATTTTTTTCGTTCATAGTTAGTGGTTGGGTGAAGCCGTCAAGGCTTTATGCTCCGCTCACATTTCCACACACAAAGATGCAAATATGCAAAGTTTTCACAGGTCGTATCTTCACAAAGTTTACCATGCGCACAACAGCATTCATCACAGGAACTAGATCTGCTGGTAAAATCTTTGACTACGAGGGCCTAACAGTGTAAAAAACAGTGCACAAACAGTGCGTTTTTTTCTTTTCTTCACTCTGCTTACAAAACCTTTAGTGCGCCCGACCATGGCTGCAGCTCCATCCGTGCAGAGACTCGAGCAGTTTTCCCACTTAAGTCCGTCTTTTTCAAGATATTGTAATTTGACCCGAGAAATTTCCTCTCCTGTTACTCTTTCTGGCAATGCCTTGTAAAATAGGAAGTTTTCTCTGATTGCGTCTCCATCCACAAAACGCACATTGGTCAAGTTGAGCATGTCCTCTAATATCAGTAGACTCATCAAGGTGCAAAGCAAATTTCTTACTGATATGGATCTTGTCCAAAACCACACTTTTGGTGTCTGCAGACATGTCATCAGTACGTCTGGAAATTGGGTTATCTGAGAGGGAGACTTTGGCTATATCTTTAACCGCTTCAGGTCTGAGCATCTCATTTACAATGGCTTTGCAGGTGGCCACAGTATGGGACTTTTTTGATTTCGCTAAAAGTTCAGCAACGTGGTAGCTAGCTTTAAAGGCGTTCTCATTTACCTTTTGTTGTTCTTCTCATAAAGGTTCCCTGTTTCTCTGTGTTTTCATGCAGGTGAACAAAATAGTCAGAATTCTTGTTTTTGTAGCAAAGGGTTTGGAAATGGCATTTAAGCTTACTTGGAATCATAGCACTGTTGGCTTGTGTTAGGTGGCTCTTAGGCATAGTCAGGAATCGTGTGTATAGAGTTTATTCTGCCAGTTCCAAAGTTCAACAAAGAGTCCAAAAATCCCTTTAAATGCTTTCAGCAGGACCCACATCAGTCATGTTACCTTCAGTGTAACTGGTTCTCAACAACCCAAGTTTAAAATGTGCTCAAAATAAAAGGCAATTAGCTACCTGCTGCCACCTTCTGATGTGGAAGAGTATGACATGTTACTCAGCCAGTCACTATACAGCACAGGTACTTTAAGTGAAATTGAATAATTTTCCACAGCACACCTGCCGATCTCTAACGGCACACTAGTGTACCGCGGCACAGTGGTTGAAAAACACTGGTGTATTTTATAAGGCCAGGATTAGCACTACAACGAGAAGAGCCATAAAAATACATATGGCATAAACTCAGTTATAATCAATTTAATCATTTTCAGTGTTATAGAAAAATGTACTAAAAGGTTAAAAAGGAATGGCAAATTATATTGTGTATTTGAATGTGAATATGGTATATAAGTTAATGTTACCTACTTTATGTTGTATGTTAAAAAAAACATTGTATTGTTGTTCCATAATGTTTGTTTTGCTAAAAACCTTTTTAATATGGTAATTTATCATAACTAATAAATAAAATAATACAAATGTAAAAGTGTAAATTAATTGTTGGAATAAAATTATCCTTAGCTATTGGATGTTATAATGCTCTAATGAGGGTAAAAGAAAATTTATATATATATATATATATATATATATATATATATATATATATATATATCTTATCTCACACTGATAAGAGTTAGAACAGAAATATTTACTTTCTGCACTGTTTGTGTAGGTTGGTTTATTTTATTTAAGTTATTAAATTATTTTTTTTTTAATAGTGATCTTTAATTCTGTGATGGCGAGCCCTGCCCATAATGAATGCGAGGGGTACTGACGGTGTGGCCACTGTTACTACAATCACAAAAACAACAGAACAACAGAAAAGAAAAAACGAGGGCCCTCAAAGCGCCTGTAATAAATTCTGTAATATCTGTAAATACGAGACTGTGACCTGTTGATGTGAGGCTCACGTGAGCACACAGCCATTTTTATAAAACTGTTGTGTTCCGGTCGGATAACCCAAACGCAGGCACACACGTACAGTTCACAAAAACAAGTTTATTTAAATGATCAACTTATAACTGTCGGTTTCTTCGGGGATAACGAGGGGTAGCAGGGTCCGGACCGGGTTGAGCTGGAGCGTGACGAGCTGAAGGACCGGCGAGGCTCAGGGATGACCGAGGAGGGGCGAGAACCGGACTGGAGGTAGGACGGGAAGGATCTGCGGTGAACAAAGGAAACAGGTAAGTACATACATAAATCCAAACTCTACGAACGCGAGACGTATTACTAACTGTAGTCAATGTTACGATCTGGCGTCGAGGAGCAGGCTGCGGTGCTTCTTATTCCCTCTTGATTGTTCACTCGGCTCAGCTGGGCTTGCTTCGCCGGCGCTCCCGCACACCTGTCTCCTCTCTGCGAATCCGTAGGGGCGGGGGAGTCCGGCACGGAGGCCACGGCCAACTGTGCCGAGTCCTGATCCCCCGTGACAGTACCCCCCCCTCTATGGACGCCACCTGGCGGCCTATCCCGGATGGCGTAGAAAAAATTCTCTGATCAGGGATGGATCCAGAATGTTTCTCCGTGGCACCCAACAGCGTTCCTCCGGCCCATAACCCTCCCAATCCACTAAAAACTGAAGGCCTCGACCCGGCGCCGTACATCCATAATCCGCCGTGCCGTGTAAGCTGGGTGATCGCCAATCATCCTGGGCGGCGCGGGGAGGACAGGGGACTCAATGGACTGGAGCTGGCGGCTTGATCCTGGACACGTGGAAGGTAGGGTGAATCCTAAGGGACCGAGGAGCTTGAGTCGAACTGCCGCCGGGTTGATGACCTTCTCTATTTCGAACGGGCCGATGAACCGTGGTGCCAATTTTGTAGCTTCCACCCGTAACGGCAAGTCCCTGGATGACAGCCAGACCTTCTGACCCGGAGAGTATCTAGGGCGGGGTGCGGTGTCGGTTGGCTTGGACTTGCGATTGAGCGAGGCCCGCACCAGAGCTGATCGGGCCCTTCTCCAGACCTGATGGCACCGTCTCAAGTGATCCTGAATGGACGGAACTGCCAGCTCTTGTTCCTGGTCAGAAAATAAAGGGGTTGGTAACCATAACAGCATTGGAAGGAGACATACCCAGGAGGTGTTCACCAACGTGTTGTGGGCATATTCTACCCATGGCAGCTGAGCACTCCAACTTGCCGGATTGGCAGATGAGGTGCACCTCAGGGCCACCTCCATCTGTTGGTTCGCCCTTTCCGTCTGTCCGTTTGTCTGTGGATGATACCCAGAGGAGAGACTAACCTTGATCTCTAACGCCGTGCAAAATGCCTTCCAAACCTGGGAGGTGAACTGTGGACCTCTGTCTGACACAATGTCCCGAGGAATCCCGTGTAGCCGAACAGATGCTTCACCAGGAGATCTGCGGTCTCCTGGCGGATGGAAGCTTGGTCAACGGCACAAAGTGAGCTGTTTTGGAGAAGCGATCAACGATCGTCCAGCACCACCGTATGTCCGTTCGATGGCGGGAGTCCCGTGAACGAAGTCCAAAGCCACATGAGACCACGGCCGGCTGGGAATAGGTAGTGGCTGTAACAGTCCTGCTGGGGGTCGATGGAGGGCCTTATTCTGGGAACAAACTGGACAAGCTGCGATGTAGTCCTTAGTGTCTCTGTCCATGGTGGGCCACCAAAATTTGCTGCGTAGGACAGCCAGGGTGCGACCCATCCCTGGATGGCACGTGAGTCGGGTCCCATGGGCCCAGTGTAACACCTCCGACCTGACAGGATCTGGTACAAACATAGCGTTAGCCGGCCCTGTCCCGGGGTGCAGACGTTGAGCCACCCGGACTCGATCTTCTATTTCCCAGGTGAGGGTTGCCAGAATGCGCGACTGGGGCAGGATGTGCTCCTCCTCAGGCGCCGACTGCTCCGTGGAAAAACTCTGGATAGTGCATCTGGTTTGATGTTCCTGGAACCTGGGCGATAAGTAAGCACAAAATTAAAACGGTCAAAAAACAATGCCCACCTTGCCTGCCGAGAGTTCAGTCTCTTTGCTGTCTGTATGTAGGTCAGGTTCTTATGGTCGGACCAGACCACAAACGGTTGAATGGCCCCCTCCAGCCAATGACGCCACTCCTCTAAGGCCAACTTGACCGCCAGGAGCTCTCTGTTCCCCACATCGTAGTTCCGCTCTGCTGCCGAGAGCTTACGTGAGTAGTAGGCGCAGGGGTGGAGCTTCTGGTCAGTGGAAGAGCGCTGGGAAAGAACTGCTCCTACTCCCGTCTCCGAAGCGTCGACCTCCACCACAAACTGCAGTTCAGGATCTGGCTGTATGAGTACAGGGGCCGACGTAAACCGCTGCTTCAGGTCCTTGAATGCTCCTTCTGCCTCCGGAGTCCAGACAAAAGGTCGCGCAGTGGGCGTAAGAGCCGTCAAAGGCGTTGCCAGTCTACTGAAGTTCGGATAAATCTCCTGTAGAAATTAGCAAAACCCAAAAATCGCTGAACCTCCTTGCGGCTGGCCGAACCGGCCACTCCTTACCGCCGTAACCTTCTCCGGGTCCATTTGGATCTGTCCCTGCGCGATAATGTAGCCGAGGAAGGTAACGGACGGTGCGTGGAACTCACATTTCTCGGCCTTCACAAACAGCTTATTCTCTAATAGTCTCTGTAGTACTCTCGGACGTGCCTCTGGTGTTCCTCCAAGTCTTTAGAAAAATCAAGATATCATCCAAATAAACAAAAACAAACCGCCCAATCATGTCCCGTAAAACATCGTTAACTAGGTTCTGGAAAACCGCAGGGGCATTCGTGAGTCGAACGGCATCACCAGATACTCGAAATGGCCCAAAGGAGTGTTAAAAGCGGTCTTCCACTCATCCCCTCCCTAATACGCACCAAATGGTATGCGTTACGGAGGTCTAGTTTAGTGAAAATCCTGGATCCCCGAGAGTGAAAACAGAGCTGATCAACGGGAGTGGGTATTTGTTCTTTATGGTGATCTTGTTTAGCCCCCGGTAATCTATGCATGGTCTCAATGATTTGTCCTTCTTGTCCACAAAGAAAAACCCCGCACCTACCGGAGAGGACGAGGGTTGTATTATCCCGGCTGCCAAGGACTCCTGAATGTATTTTTCCATCGCCTCGTTCTCTGGTCTCGAGATGGTGTAGAGACGGCTGTGGGGGAGAGGAGCACCTGGAAGGAGGTCGATGGCGCAGTCATAGGGTCGGTGAGGTGGAAGCGACAAAGCCTGATGCTTACAAAACACCGCCGACAGGTCGTGGTAGATGGACGGAACCGAAGACAGATCCGTAGGTTCAGGTACCGGGTTGGATCTAGAGGAAACAGGGGCAAAGCAGACTGCAGGCAAGATAAATGGCAAAAGTTACTCCATGACACCACTTGGTATGTTGCCCAGTCTATGTGGGGTTATGTTGTCTTAGCCAAGGTAGACCCAATACAATAGGAGTGTGCACACACTCAAAAATGTAAAACTAATAGTTTCTTTATGATTACCCGACAGGAGGAAGGTTACGGGAATCGTCTGTTCTCTGATCTGGGTCAGCACCTCTCCGTTCAAAGCCTTAACTTCCAACGGCACCTCCAACGGCACAGTCCGGATGCCCAACCTCTTAGCCACTCCCCGGTCTAAAAGGCTTTCATCCGCTCCTGAATCAATCATAACCTCAAAAGATCGGGTCCGATCTGTTAAAATAATTGTTCCCTCCATTCTCACAGGCTTGGGAGATGAATGGACTTGGCTCAGCAGTACCTCTCCCATTACTGCCGAGCCCCCCCTTTTCCCGGACGGAGAGGACACGAAGCCCGGAAATGTCCTAACCGCCCGCAGTAGAGGCAGCTCCCAGTACTGACTCGGCGATGTCTCTCCTCCTCAGTCAGATGAGTTCGGCCCACTTGCATGGGTTCAGGTGCGGCTGGTTGCAGTGGCCTACTCGGTGGATCCGGATAACCGCTGGTTAGGCCTCCCTCAGTCTGCGTCCGCCACCCCGCGGTTCTCTCTCGTTTGGGCTGGGAAAAACCCCCTTGAGGCGCGGTGATTCCCGGCCGTGGACTTGTAGCTGACCTCTGTGATGCCTGTAGGTCGGCCTTCTCCCTCTGTCGCTCCCGTGGCGGTTATCAATCCTGATGACCCCGTAATGAGTTCATTTAGGCTCTCTGGTGGATCCCGTGCCGCCATCTCGTCCTTAAGTTCCTCGGAAATGGCATTCAAAAATGCTCCACGAAGAGCCTCCTCGTTCCACCCGCTCTCCGCGGCTAGTGATCGAAACTCGATCGCGAATTCCGCCACACTGCGATTACCCTGTCGAATTGAAAACAGTCTTTTAGTAGCCTCTTCTCCTCGAACCGGATGATCAAAGATCATTCTCATCTCCGCGATGAAGGCAGCGTAGGAGAAACATACAGCTTCCTGTCTCTCCCAAACAGCCGAGGCCCAGTCTAATGCCTGCCCCCTCAAACAGCCTATTAAAAAGGCGATTCTTGAACGCGTTCACTTTTATAAGTCTGTGACTGTTGTTCAAAAACTAGGGAGCACTGTGTTAAAAACGCCCTGCATGACCCCAGATCTCCACTATACGGTGCAGGCGGTGGTACATACCCCTCTCTGTACCCCGGAGGTGGGGCCTCCGTAGTCGGCGCGGAGAGGGTGGGAGCGCCAGTAGCCGGTGGTGTGTTCAGGGCCGCCATCCTGTCGCTCAGCCCCGATAGGTTACGGGAAAACTCCTTCATGTGGTCCATGAGAGCCTGTAGAGTAGCGTCATGCTGTTCCAGAAGCGCGGTCTGAGCCGCGACCGTCTGTGGCAGGGTGTGTGGCTCTGCTGGGTTCATTCTGGCCAGATCGTACTGTTATGTTCTGGTCGGACAACCCAAATGCAGGCACACACGTACAGTTCACAAAAACAAGTTTATTTAAATGATCAACTTATAACTGTCGGTTTCTTCGGGGATAACGAGGGGTAGCAGGGTCCGGACCGGGTTGAGCTGGAGCGTGACGAGCTGAAGGACCGGCGAGGCTCAGGGATGATCGAGGAGGGGCGAGAACCGGACTGGAGGTAGGACGGGAAGGATCTGCGGTGAACAAAGGAAACAGGTAAGTACATACATAAATCCAAACTCTACGAACGCGAGACGTATTACTAACTGTAGTCAATGTTACGATCTGGCGTCGAGGAGCAGGCTGCGGTGCTTCTTATTCCCTCTTGATTGTTCACTCGGCTCAGCTGGGCTTGCTTCGCCGGCGCTCCCGCACACCTGTCTCCTCTCTGCGAATCCGTAGGGGCGGGGGAGTCCGGCACGGAGGCCACGGCCAACTGTGCCGAGTCCTGATCCCCCGTGACAAAAACTTTCTGAGTAGAAAACAGATCAGTGCATAAACAAGTTCAAGAACATAAAACAGCACTTTTGTAATTTTTAAATCTTTCTTTCTTTTTTATATATATTTTTTGTCTAAATTAGTAGCTCAGCTGTGAAGCTGTTGAACACACTGCATCATGGGAAATTGTCTTACCCCTTCATTTCAAGTGTGGTCCTCCTATATTTCCATTTGGAGAGGTGTACAGCTTATTCCAAATGAGTATTGGGACACCACTTCCTTTCTACAATTGTACAATTGGAATTGGGCCTAAATCTAGATCTCTAACCAATCTCAAGTGAAGTTTCTTTGTGATTTATTGCCCAAGAATGTCCCAATCTGTCAAGCTCCATCTCTGCTGACCTTCTCCATGTAACCCTTCGTTTACCTCTATTCCGCTTTCCTTCTGAGGTTTGACTTGATTCTCTCTTAAAGTCGACAATGAGTCAAAAGTATAGAAATTGTGTCACAGGTTCTATTGATTGATTGTCATTTAATTATTAGAGGTCTTCCAGTTGAGTTGTTGATGCCCATCTGATTCCATGACATTTATGAATTTTTACAGCACAGTGAAAACACCAGCCTCTTTAGGGTTTATCTGAACCAGCAGTCCTGCAATGACCTGTACTGTCCAACCGAGGGGAAATGAGGCCTGTCAGTAGTACAGCTACACTTTTCTATAAAAGCCAGTTTGCCCTTGGGACCACTCAACTGCAGATTCTGGCCCTAACCCTGGGAAGTCTTCTCCCAGCTGGTTTTTGTGCCCAGCAGACCAACACAGAGAGGATAGAGAGGAGTGCCTTCCCCTTAAGCCAATCTGACTGCTCATCTTCTAGTGTGAAAGTGGACTTTTGCACCATTGCTTGAATGCACAATTATAACATTACTTTTTCTCGCTATGCTATGCATATTGTTTTGTTTCTTCATTTTTCTCAATTTTAAGTGGTTGTGCAATTTCTCTGTGTAAGCAGCCAGAGTTGGTACAGCCACTTCCCCAGTAGGATTTTCCACTGCCATTCAATGTTGACAAGTGATGTAGACTAACAGCCAAGGGAGTGTCCCTTTATATTTAAATGTAAGAGGACCTACGTATTCTTGAACATGCTATTGTCAAAAGTCTTGCCGTCATAAGCTGAACATAGTCGTCTAATAAAAAACATTTTATAGTATAGACTAAAAGTCTTAAAGTCTCATTTCTATAAAAATATCGATTATTTTGGCCAGTGTAAGATTTGTATAAATGATAATGTTGATAATGTTTTCTTTTTTTCCTTTCTTGGCTGAAATAAACTACAACAACAAAAAGAAAATGCTCTAGACGTTTTAGTGCTTCTATCTGCCATATTGATAGGAAAAAAGCTCCAACCGTTGGACTTCAATAAAGCGACACTATTTAACTTTTAGCCACTATGGCACCGATCTGTTTCCCCCCTTACACGTCTGAGTTGTTTGTTTTTCGAGAGGAAAGTGTGACTCCTGATGTGAAAGTCGTTAAGGCTCTTCTGTGCTGATACATCCTCTTGTGAAGCTGTTGTTTAGTTTCACCGACCTAACTGTCACTGTACTCTTCACTGAACTGCATAAACTACATTACTCTGTTTGTGGGGATCTTGTCTTTAGGATGGAACAGTTTTCGACGCAGTGTGTACCCTGATTTAAAATGGATTGGAATGTAGTGTTTGTAGAAAATCCTTTTAAGTTTTTCAGATAGACCAGACACATAAGGGATAACTACACCCTTCCCTTTTGTCCCTGGTTCCTGTCTGTTTGGTGTCTGTGACCTCTTGGTTTTGTGTAAAGTCCATCTGGGGTATCCACAGTACATCAGAGCTTTACGGATGTGTTGTTCTTCTTTGCGTTTACCTTCTGCGGTTGTGGGCACCTCTTGTGCTCTGTGCTGAAGAGTCCTGATGACTCCCAGCTTGTGCTGCAGAGGGTTGTGGGGTCCTGATGACACTGCAGCACAAGCTGGAAGAACCTTCACAGATAGGGTAATTTTAGTGCATTTTGTACAAATACAACTATTTGTTGCTCCCTTAGTTTGAGCTGTTGAGTGTGTCATTCAGGAGAAGCCTGTTCGTCTTGGTGGCATAGAATTATAAATCATTTATATCAGAGTTTTCTGTAGAGCTGAGGGTACTGTGTCAGTGAAATCAATATGAGGTATACCAATCACTTTTAAAAAGGTAAAATAAAGTCATATAGACACAATTATATTCTGTCAAGTTACCTGTACCAGAAGGAGTTGACTGCACAGCAAACTATCAAAAACTTCACAAGTCGATAACATTAGCTTGATGTGCCGCACAATTGGTAACATACTATAAACTCTTTTTTTTGTTTGTTTTTTAAATATAGTGCTTTTCCACCTACTGTAGTTGGCACTCAAAGCGCTTTACCAGTGAAGGCAAGGTATGTTAAGTGTCTTGCTTTGGGATGTTTCGAACGGGGAACCGCCCACCCGCCGGTCAAAGGACGGCCGCTCTACTCACTGAGCTACTGCTATTAATACAACCACATACACAACAATATTTTACAGAATTTAGCTCGCTGTTCACAATAAATGTAAAAGACTGCTACTTTGGTAACCAAAATTAATCACTTGTGGTAGACTCTATTAATCTATTAAAGTTTAAATAAAAAAAAATCACACACTGCTTATTTAATTGTTGGAACACTTTTTTATCTTTGGCAGACTAGTGTGTAAAAGTGTGTAATCATTGACTTACCTCGGAGGTTTTAGTCTTGGTTGTGAGCTGAAGTGAGCAGGGATGAATTTGTGCCGGGACAGACTCGTACCCCACGGGCTGTGGACTAGCCTGACCTCCTTCTCTCTCCTCTTTGTTCCGCTGCCATGCTCTGCTGTTTCTCCAACTTCATCTCACTACTTCCCCCATCTTCTCCGCCCTCCGCTTCAGTTCAATCTTCCTCCCTTATCCTTATTTACTCCCTCTTTCGTTTATGTGTCCTCTCGTCCTGCAACCCCATTTTATCATCTGCACTGTAAAACAAGTCTAGAATGTTTACAAGACCAATTTATTTCTAAAGCAAAATTAATATACAATATAAATATAAAGTGTTTCACAGAATTTTAAACTAAATACATAAACAGATTTACAATTTAAACCCAATTGTCAATTGTTACTATAAACTACTTCTGTCACTCAGTTCTTCCCAGGTGGACAGTCCAGTAAGTCCACTGTCCTGTCACTTGACCGATGTGACCCTGCTTCACTAGCACTGGGCCTGACTAAAACCAGACAAATCTTTACTTATTTATTTTTTTTATTGGGTCCCATTTGGCTCAGAAGGGTATTATGGGCAAACCTAAAGGTTCGTTCCTTTTCTGCAGATGCCAGTTGAACCAAAAAAGACTTAACTGTAGTGGATTCCAACTGACCAAGAGAATGTAGAACTAATATGCAACTCTAATAGCCCCTTTATATCAGTGAGTCCCAACTGACCCAGAGAGGCCTAAACAGTAGTGGTTGGTCAATCAGGTTTTTAAAAAACAAACGTTATACAAATAAATATATAAAAATATAATGTGCCTTGTGTCTCTCAGTTATCCTTTCTGATTGGTTCTTTTCACCTGTCAGTCAAACAACAGCCCGCCCAAAACACACGCACAACTTTATTTCTCTAGTAGCCTAGTGAATTCTAGGGAAACAGTTCAGATGCTTTCTTCAAAACTACCATTAAGGTGTTTATTTGAAAAGGAGGGGGGACTGGAACTGCAGAAAAAAAAACAGACCTGTGTCTCACAAAAAGTCAGGAACTGACTAAAAGCTGGATTCTTACTGTTACTCTTATAGTTTAAATTAGGTGTTGTGACAGTTAGACCTAAAGCGGAAATTTTTTTTTTTTTTTTTTGCAATTTTGCAATAGCCTTCCAGAATTGTTAGAAAAACCTTAACTCAGCTGACTCCGTGCCAAACTAAAAACATTCTCTTTTTGCTCCGTTCACACTGGTCTGTAATGCTAACTGTGCTCTTCCTGTTTTAATGATGACTGAAAATGTTTTGTCTTAATAATTCATTTAAAAATATTTATTTCACCAGTTCTTGCATTTTTAACTTCTTAATTCAACTCTTTTAACTGCCTCGCTGAAAAAAGAACAAAGAAAAAAAAACCATTTGCTGAAAATAGTGTGTCCTCTATGGTCACTTTCCGTAATGGCCCTGTATTTTACGAGGAAAGTGGCATTTATAGGAACCAGTTTTTGAACTGCAGAGTTGATTGTAAAGATGATTTCCTGGTGTCACTCCTCCAGTGCTCCACTTCCTTCTGACAAGACAGAAATGAAGCTGCCCAAGGACAGCATGATGAATAGCTTCATTTCAGCTCCAGCCTGACAATTGCAGTTGTGAGCTCCTGCGATGTTACAATTGCATACTCCACATTATGAAATTGTATGCTTATGAATATATTTTTCAGTTTTATCACTAGATTATTATAAGTTACAGTCTGTGTTACAAAAAATAGATAGTTACTGCTTTGCAAAGGCAAGAAGGAAAAACAAAACACTGGCCTGTTAGGATCAGGATATATTTACATATTTACAAACTTTTTGATAAATCATATCCTAAAAATTTACTTGTTTTTGTCGAACTGATTCAATGTCTGAATGTTTTCACTGTACAATAAGCTTTATAAGCCTAGTGTGCATACTGACCTATTCTTCCTCATTCTCACATTCATTCAAACACAGTCCTGTGTTATTTGTTTGCCAATGTATATTTCATAAATGTCTGAACTTTATTGTAGGGCTGACACACTGTAAAAACTGGTCAAACAATGAACCCATTCCACAATCATTTAGCTGAGAGCAGCATAATCCATTTTGATCAGAATGACAAAAGCAACTAACAGTGTAAGAAATCACAGACAATTGAACAAACTCATTTGAAACAATGCCCCAAAGCATTTTCTTTCTTTACTAACTAAAGCATCTGGAAGTACTTGTAATGTAATAAAAAAGTAAGTTCTGATCTAAGAAATGTGCCAAAGCAACTGAAAAAACTGTAAAGGATGTGCAAGTTTGTTGGTCTCAAAGACAAACATTACCATTTTAACTATTCACATAGCATTGAGACAATCTTGTACAATCTAAAACGGTGCCTAGTTTTATGTTTGTAGCTTTTTTTAAAAGAGAGAAGTTTTGTGAATGACTCTGAAGTCTCTGCCTGCATGGGTCTCTATGCTGCCCTCTGTGGGTGCAGCTGCAAACTGGGACATACTGAGGCAACAGGACCTGAGCCATGTGCTTATTATGTTCTTCAGTCACAATTGTGTTAATTATATATATATATATATATATATATATATATATATATATATATATATATATATATATATATTTCTGAGTTTGTTGAAGAGAGAGCTAACCACTTGAAAAAAGAAAAAAGACCTGCAGATAAGTCTCATCTATTCGCCACAAGTCTTTTAGAGTTCCTACTGGTTCATACTGAAGGGATGGCTGTGCTTCTGTGTTAGCTTAGCAATAGCATTATTTGTGAACCTAGGATCCATTTAAGCTTTACTACAATACATTATTACAGCGACAGAAAATAAATTAAGATAACACATACACATTAACCAAAGAGAGTCATAATTTTTTTTTGTTGTTTTTGTTTTATCTCTCCAGTTTTCATTTTTACTGGACACGAAGTCATTACAAGGATTTCATTTTCCTTGGCTTCTTTGCTGCTCTCTGTGTTGTTACTTGTCACTGGGCTCTGATTAGATGTTTGCTCCTAGGAAGGGTTATAAATTCTAATCTGAATTTCTGTCAGAGGCAAGTTAAATGGGGATTACCTGTTTTTTTTTTTAACTCTTGCATTTAGTTTGACCTAAAGCTTAATGTAACAGAATCATCTGTAAAGAAAATGAGACCTTATGACGTTATGTAAGCCAGAATCGTTCAACCAGTGGGCTGTGGCATATTAGTGTGACGTGAGTGTGACGTGTGTGCCTTAGAAACGTATCATTAGCTCACTTCTGGTAAAAAAAAAAGAGCGCCAAAAGGAGACCAAGGTAATAAAAAAGGCAATGGGTAATTTTTTTTGTAAAATACATCTTATTATGCAGCAAAACAAAGCTCCAAAAAACATTTGAGAAAAGGTCCGTAAATTAAAAGCAGATAAATGTTGACAATGCTTTGATAAATTGTTTAACAAGACAAAGATCATTACAGGATTGCTACAGTCTAAACTTAAAGATAAATGTTCAAGGTAAGCGCTAAACT